>OX326997.1:6305667-6463167 GCA_946800695.1 Geum urbanum
GTGCCCCGATATTGCATCATCTTCTGTTTGCTGATGATAGTCTTTTATATTCCACGGCTTCGGGTCAAGCATGTGACAAAATTAAAGAGATTCTTCATGCATATGAGAAGGCATCTGGTCAGTCTATCAACTATGCCAAAAGCAGTGTATGTTTTAGTCGGAATCTGGATGAGGGCAGCCAAGAGGAATTGGCTCAACTATTAGGTATGGAGCTGGTTCCGTGTCATGAGAAGTATTTGGGTCTTCCTAGATGCATTGGTCGCAGTAAAAATGCTGCATTTGCTTATATGAAAGACAAAGTAAGAGATAGATTGGTTAGGTGGAAAGGTTCACTCCTCAGTGCAGTAGGACGAGAATTGCTTATCAAGGTAGTGACTCAAGCTCTTCCTAACTATGCTATGAACTATTTTCTCCTTTCGAAAGGATTTTGTGAAGAAATCCAACATATGTTTGCTGATTTCTTTTGGGGAGACTCCATTGATAAGCGTAAGATCCATTGGTGTATCTGGAAATATATGTGCAGACTGAAGACTCAAGGAGGGCTGGGATTCAGGAACTTATATGCATTTAATTTGGCCATGCTCACGAAACAACTACAGTGTATTCTCAAGTACTCGGACTCTCTTGTTAGCAAACTTTATAGGGTACGATACTTTCCTAATTGTTCTTTATGGGATGCTACTATGAACAGTGCTCTTTCCTTTACATGGCGTAGTCTATTAGCAGCTAGGCCGGTATTGGATGAAGGCGCTTGTGGACAGATAGGTGATGGTTCCTCTGTTGTAGTTTAGGAAGACAACTGGTTATTCTGCTCTGGTCAGTTGAAACTAGATATATCGGTGAGGTACCCGACTACTATCCACTATGTGTCTCAGTTTATTTGGCCTTATCGGACATGGGACGTCCCAACTTTGCAGTATTATCTTTCGACTGTTGATGTAGAGCTTATTCAAACCATCGCCCTAAGTCATAGAGTTGGTAAGGACCACCTCATTTGGAATCATACCTCCAAGGGTGACTTTAAGGTCAATAGTGCATATCTTACTGCATGCGACTATGTGAAAAATTACCAGGTTATTAATCTAGTGGCACCAGTAGTCTCCAAGTGGACACATGCAGTCTCCACATGCAATCTCCAAGTTTTAGTGTTCGATTTGGGGACAACAGGTTGCACCTGCTGCAAAAATGTGTACATGGAAAGCCGCGAATGATTTTTTACCACTGCGTGTTCGCCTCATATCTCGATTGGTGAATGTTCCACCGGAGTGTACTTTGTGTAATGCCGCACCGGAGACGGAATTACACATGTTCATGGACTGTGGCCTTACCTCCAGCATTGTTGCGTCAATCACTGATGGGATGGGGAACCACAAGACTTCATTCTAGTCTTGGCCGCGCTACAGGTGTGCAATACCTCTCTTTCTACTATTATGTTTAATCAACTTATGGCCTTGATTTGGTTCCTCTGGAAAGCACGGAATGACAAATTCTTGAACAATATGGACTTTGTTGGCGAGAATATTAAGATACAAGCCCTCACTTGGCATCAACAGTACCTGTTTGTCAACATGCCCCTACCCAAACCAGGTCGGCAAAAGCATAAATGGGTCGCTCCTCCCTATGATCGATATTGTATTTGCATGGATGGTGCTTTCGACATGAACTTTTCAAGGGGAGGCTTTGGAATTGTAGTAAGGGACTGAGTAGGGACTTTTGTGATGAGGTTTTCCAAAAGAATTGAGGGCTGCTATTCTCCCTTGTATGCAGAGATCAGAGCTGCTTTTGAGGCATGTCATTTGAATATGGGGTACGGTTTTGCCCCGGCCCTATTAAGCTCAAACTCCCTGACCATGGTCACAGGAATTCAAGACCTGAACAACATTCTCCCGGAACTCCAGGATATCGTGGCTGATATACTCGATCTTATGGACAGCTCATCTACTTCTTATTTCGGACATATCCAACGTGAAGCTAATGAGGTTGCACACCTCCTAGCTAAATGGGCATTACGTTATGCTCTTCATCCAGCTGTTCTTCATGCAGTCCCTTTATTTATTGAAGAGACAATAAAAGACTGTACTTAATTTTTTTAAAATAAGTTTTATCGACTTATCCAAAAAAAGAAGAAGGTACCAATAGACCGTTTTTCCAGTAGTGGTACCAGTATAAATAACCTCATAAAACCTACATATACACCACACAATACCTCAGATCGACGCACACTCCACAAAAATGAATCACGGAGGCGGTGATGTCGCTGGTCTCATCAGCTCTGCCCCTTTCGACCAAATGCTCAAGTACCGCAGCGATCCGCGATGCGAGGCCCGTGGCTTCTACACGTATGATGCTTTCGTCGCTGCTGCTCGATCATTTCCGGGCTTTGGCACGACTGGAGATGTTGCCACCTGCAAGAAGGAACTCGCTGCTTTCTTAGCTCAAACTTCTCATGAGACGACTGGTTAGTAACTAGCACTTATTAACGTACTTGTCAAAGATATTTGGATATAGCTTCATGCCAAAACTAATTAACCTAAATATGTACCCCGTACGTAGGTGGATGGGCAAGTGCACCAGATGGTCCTTATGCGTGGGGTTATTGCTTCGTCAGTCAAATAAACCAGCAGGATGCGTATATCTCGCCAGGTTATCCATCTGCTCCTGGCAAGAAATACTACGGTCGAGGACCCATTCAACTCTCCCAGTAAGTCTACTATGCACTCCTTCACTATCTACAAATTAACCAATATCCATCCATCATGTAATTATTGTTATTTTCACTAAATATAAATATATAAGCTAGAGAAGTACGTCAAGCATCTTAATTTTAAACACTCATTATTCTTGTCGAGATTGATATATTCTAAGAGTGCGAAAAATACTTTTGTAGCAATTACAACTACGCTCAAGCGGGTGAAGCACTCGGACTTGATTTGATCAACAATCCAGACCTTGTGGCCACAGACCCAGTTATAGCATTCAAGGCAGCCATATGGTTTTGGATGACTCCACAGTGGAGCAAACCGTCGTGCCACGGCGTCATTACCGGCCATTGGAATCCATCTGCGGTAGATAGAGCGGCTGGCCCCCGATTACGGTGTGATCACTAATATTATCAATGGCGGACAGGAGTGTGGGATTGATCAAGATCCTAGAGTGGTAGATAGGATCGGGTACTTTCTGAGGTACTCGGACATGTTGGGAGTCAATCCCGGCAACAATTTAGATTGCTACAATCAAAAGCCATTTGCCTAGAATGTAATGACATGCATGGTTCACAAATCGTGGTTTCAAATTTATCGTTTGTTTGTCGCACAAGAGGATGTGTATCCATGATTGACTTGTCAATCGGTCAATCATCCTTCCTCTCTGCTACGTTTCTTCTTTCCTTTTTTTGTATTTCGATTCTTACCACATCTTGTGTTCTTGACATTCATGATGGTGCGTGACAAGTGCCATATTTTTATTAATCAAATTTTTTGTTTTTAATTAATTGAACTCTCTAATCTATGGTACACGATATTAAATTAATTTTTTTTAATGGATAGGTTCACCACATTAGTTTGTAAATGCGGCTCGGCATTGCACTCAATCAATTTTGGCGCACCCTACCTATAAAATTTATCCAAATAAAATAAAATAAATAAATAAAATTTGGCTTGATTCGGGTTTACGTATTAAAAAAACTAAACTTAACCCAAATTAAACGTACAATACAAATTCAAATTGAGTAATATTAGTTTATAATTAAGCAAAACCGAACTCAACCCCGAATCAAATTATTTCGGTTAGATTTTTCCAGATTTTCGGTTCTTGCAAATTTTTAGATACAAATAAAATGAAAAATACACACCCTTAAATGCACTGTTCATAATCCATACTGCATGGTTCATAATTCACAAAGTTCATGCCAGAAAGATAAACAATCCTATTACATTACAACAAATCCAAGTACACAAATATAATAATAGAGCTTCCAAAGTTGCCACAAAATCCACATGCTATTGTTTTGACTAATTTTACCTACAACTCTTGTATTTCAGCCCTCCTTGCATATGGTTTTTAAAATGTTGAAAGAAAATTATTCTTCAATCAATCGATCTTTTTCTACCACCTACATTTCCCATAAATTTGATGCATGTTGCATATCTATAAAATACACATACTTGTGGTAGGCTACGTACCTCATCGATCAGCGCGCGCCATCATCAATTTCCGTAGTTGGAAGATAAAAATGGAAATTGGCCGTGCATATAAATTCCAATCATTCTGGATTGATCGGAGCCACACTTTCATTAGAATCACTTACATCAACTATTTCACTTTGGGATCGGACATCAATTTGAGCCTCTTGTGATTGTTTTGCCTTACAGCTAAAGGGGCAAACGTCTCATTTGAAACACCACAGCATGTGAGAAGATCACATGATTTAACGTTCTGCAATACCTTACGTACTATCGACCACACAATAATAATAGAAAGAAATTAAGAAAGAACATACCATAAAAAAGGAGTTGATGATCGAACTGTTCGTGGTGCGAGATTCATGAACTGTGAAGTGACAGTACTACTCATAGAGTGTGATCGATTCTGATTGAGGTGGAGATTCAATCTCAGTTGTTTGACTATATATTTAAGAGAATCTGCAGGTCGTAGTAGTACGTATTTACTTCACCACGAAATAGACCCAGCAACAAAAATCATGCATGCATTCATTTCAAATTAAGCTATGGGCACCCAATGCAAAGTAATTAAGGAAACGAATGCAACTAGTTAACTGGCATATATACGAGTACTCGAGTAGGTTTCTTGTCTAATTCAAGAAGAAGAAAATTCAAAGTCGATGCACAATCTTAATCAAATTTTAGCAAATTCCATTTAAGGTAAAACATGTTGGCATGCATGTAGGTTTCTTAATTATCGATTTCGATCAAGAACTAAAATCTATGTTTTATGCAAATGCAGCTCGAATAGGAATTAATGTACCTACGTAGTTTTCTTATGTCTGTACATTATCAAGAAGAAAAATATCAAAATGTACTTAGTTTTCTTAACGAGTTCAAGAAGACAAATTCATAGATGATAGATCCATCACTATACTGGTTACGTAGCTCACCTTGATACATGAGAGATAATCAAGTCCAAACCCTAATGTGTACAGAGTTGATATCACTGAAAGTGATCGACGGTCTGGGAATTGCATGGTTTAGTTTGGTGCACAATATAGTCTACGTACTATTCAATTCAATAGGCCCGGCCATGCATGAATCTTGTAATGGTGTTAACTAGTCTTACCTACGCTCAATACTTGTATAAATGTGTGAGGGGTACTACAACTCTGCACCAAATTAAAAGCTTTCCATAGATCAGATCTATATCTATCTCGCGCTCCTCCATTACTGCTATATGGCCCTCAATCAAGAAGAGACTAGTTAGCATCAAGATGATGTAGTTTATACATCAGCTGGTAGCTCAATATATAGCTCTGTGACTCGCTCTCTACTATGCTAGCTGCAGTCATCTTTCCATATATTCTAGCCTGCAGTTGCGTTAAAATTTCGAGACAGCAATGCTTCAGCAAATGAATAGTCCTGGTATTCTTAGGAATCTAGCTTCTTAAAATTTATAACTTACCCATCTTGGTGGTGACTAGCTGGTTTAGTTTTTAGTTTTCGATCTTGAAGCTAGTTTGCTTACCGTTGTGGTCAACTGACTCACTTGAGGCACAGTCGTGCAGGATGGGATAAAATCTAATTAACCGAGGGAACTGTTTAACCTACTTGATTTATGGTTAGAAACTTTTGTCCTTGCTTGTTATGCTGCACATGCTCTTTACAGGTCAGAAACATTTATGAGCTAGGTTTGGAGTTTATAGAACGAATTGTACATATATTCATGTTGTTGGTGTTCTTAAAGGAGCAGAAAGTAGGGTTGGAAGTGTCGTTAAAAGAGGTGTAACGTAATGGCCGACACCGGCAAGGTCTAGCCGGAACGCGATAGATCGCAGAAAATGTCATGACATCGTCTGCAGTATTCATCGGCACTTTGAATCTGTGATACATGCATGTTCGAGTTGGATTCCAAAACCTGATGTTTTTAGAACCAATTAATGTATAATTTGGCACAATAGTTGTGAGTTGTGACCACATAGGTGTGAGCATATACACAAGCGATATGGATTACAATAATGTTGCTTAAGGAGGTGGATAGGAACAAAACACAGAGTACCTAAAAGAGGCGAAGTTTTTCAAAGGTGGTATAATGTTCCTACCTACTTGTTGCCATGGTTCATCGGCAAAACTCCGTAGAAGAAGAAACATCTAGCTCCACCCTGGATTCCTGGAACCTACCAATTCTCATTTACTTGCACCACCACAATTGCAAGAGTTCTTGCATTCCTTGCACTATGGAATATAGGGGGCCAAATCTTCTTAATTATGTTGCTTAAAGATCAAAGTTTTATGCCCAATTGGTTTATATGCGGAATTCTGGATAAGATTACTCTAAACATATCTAGTGGCATTGCACACGTTGAATATTTAGCGACATCTTTACTTCTGCTGACTATATGCAGAGAATTGGATGCCACCATGCTCAAGAAACCACTGTTTTTCGACAACTAGATCCACTGGTTAGGGGACCATGAATTCACTCAAATATCCGATTTGGTTCGCATAAGGAAAACATTCGAATTCACAAGAAAAAGAAAACTAGAGGGTTTCGATTTCTTCCTTCTGAGATAAATGACTAATCCACGAACTAAAAGAGATCTAAATGTCAGCAGAATGGAAATTCTTTCTTACATTCAGTTACAGCAAAACCAAGAGATCAACATTATTTGTCAATAGAACCTCTCTGCAGGTATGCCATTATGATAAGACTACCAAAGAGGACCATCTAGTGTAAATTATAACCAGCGTGCTGCCATACCAACAATGTTTTTAGTAGACCCAAGTGCAAGGGTACAAGAAAAGAAGGGCTTTCTGTGCAGTAAAAACTATCATAAACAAAAAATTTATACATGAACTCACACTGTAGCATGAAGAATACTACTGGAGCAGCCTGGTTAAACAACCATATAGACGAGAACTGGTACAAAATTTGTATAATCAATGAAAGAAATTACTCATTTTCCGGTAATATACAGGAACATCATCACAGACTCACAGGTCCCTTCTGCAGAGCGGACAAGAACCGTGCCTGAGGAGCCACTTATCTATACATGGTAGGTGAAACATATGATGGCATTGTGGTAAACTTCTGACTGTCTCTCCGAGCTGAAAGTCCTGATAAAATGCCAAAAAAATTAAAAATACAACGTCAACAACCAAGCTTTAAAATTAACCGGAGTTTTGAAGAAACACACAGAAAACAAGAGGGGGTTTAAACTCTTTTCTAACCTGCAGGCACACTGAACAGGCGACTTTATCTCCGGAAGCATCCACATTATTGTTGCTAGATATGATGATCTTTGGGATCTTTTCAACTGAAGCTCCAGGCAATCCTTTGGCCCCACCAGTGTCGAAAATGTTAGGGATTTCTTCAAAGCTTGATTCCACAGCTCCCATCTGCTAACAACAAATGAAATAAATAGTAAGCAAAATGAATGTGCCTCTGGGGCTACATGAGTTACTATCTCAAATGAGTATTGGTATATCGTAAGTATGGAATTACCTGACTTTGCACTGCACTTAACATGGCTGGACCAATTCGCTCGCGAACTAATCTTCCACTCAGGAGACTAGCAATGACATCAATCTGCAAAATATAATACGAATTAGGCCACACTCGGAAGATATTTTCTGCTCAATTACAACTCAAAGAGCTCACATTTGCAGCTAGCACCTAACAATATAAATGATGGGGTCCCAAGTTCAACTGCTCACCAAGTACAGAAGACACCCAATTCCGGATTCATCTGATTGCCACAGAATAAGGGAAGACTCAAACACTTCAATGGAGAAAACAGCTCCTGATATTGCTCCAACAGCAGCTCCTCTGACGAATCCGCTTTCGGTCTCTTGGCCTATCAAAGCTCCAGTCATAGCTCCTAACAAAGTGCCAACTGCACAAGAAATATGTCATTTCCTTCTGTTAGAACTTAGAACTTGAACAACACCAAAAATTCCCCAAACCCCTATGTTTATATGAAAGACTCTGACTTCTTTCAAAAGACTGGAATTCGAAAGCAAAATGGCATATAACCTAAATGAAATTTCATTTCTTTATGCTCCATGAGAAACTACAAATTCTAATTGCCTGAAATTGAATTCTTATGTCAAAGCAACAGAAACCCAATTCATATAGCTCCCAAAGTACAAATGATTCAACAGCAAAAAATCGAAGTCAATGCAAAACCCATGTCAGAAAAAACAAAAACAGATCAAAGCTCAACACCCGTCAAGGCATTAACCAAGAAAGACAAAAGCTTTGATCAAAGAAAGACAATGAACAGAACAGAACAGAACAGAACAGAACAAAGCAGAGAATAAATAAGCAAATGAGACAAACAGAGGAAACATAAGGACTTACCCAAAGCAAAGAAGAAAGTGAAGATCGCAGAGAAAACGTTCCCAATAATCGCAGAGACGGCAAAGTTGCAAAAATCCTTGACCCTTTCGAAGAAATTCCCAACGGAATACGAAGAATAGGAAGAGAAGCGAGATGGGCGTGTAATAAAATCCATGGCTGAAGAAGAGGGTCAGAAATTTTTAAAACTGCTTTTGGGTTATGTAGCTCAGATGTTGTTGGAGATCTTCTTAAAGCTTTGTATGAATTTAAACCCTATATATATAAAGAAGAAGACGATGAATAAGAGCAAGGATGGACAGGTATGCTTAGTCCTGAAGAGAAAGATGAATTAACCTACTCGCATTTAAGGCTTTCCTTCGCCTTGACATAGAAAACCTCTCTCTCTGCTACCCTATGTCTCTGTTTCTCTCCGTAGCTTTCATTTACAGAGCTAAATTTTCTGGTGGATGAAAGAAGATATAGGCTGTCAAAAAGAACAAAACTTTTACCGGAGACCTATTATTATAGAGAAGCTTCTTCCGACTTTGACAAGTCCTCAGAAACCGTCGCCACTGCAAATTTGGTGTTTTCATTTTGCATCACCCATTTTTGTTTTTTGTTTCCCAACCATAACAGAGTGAGTCAAGAAATTTTTAACCCAAAATTGATTGGCTATCGCTGACTCCAAGTGTTTTGATTCAAACCTTCGGATTTTTGTAGGTGGATATTCATGAAAAAATATCTGCGGTGGATTTGTTTATTGCTTTGGAATAGGATTTGTATTTATTTGGATTTTGGATAGGTTTCAGTGGTTCCTTTCCCAAATAAGGAAATTCTAGCTTAGCCACCTCGACTTGGAAGAAGGCCAATTTCAATTGGTAGGTTGGAGATTTACGACAAGCAAATGGGGAGAATGATCGGAGAGACAAGTAGATAGATACATGGTAACTAAATATTACTATAATCAAACAATTCTTATAAACTTGTATTCTACGGGATGCTCATCCACCAAGAACAACCTGAAGAAAAAAGAGTAAAATTTCTATATACATGCATGGAAATTGATTATTTGTACTGACAAGCATTAACATTCATATTACGACACTTTGGCTAATCATTTATTACAAGACGTTAAAAAATCATTTTCTTAAAATGTATTTTAAGTCGTCAAGTATTAATAAGTACGATTATTTTTAATATGAAAATTAAACCATATATAGTAGGGAAATGGAAAATGAGTCGTATTGATATACTTTGATCTTTCCCTTCAACGTGATCTACGTAGTACGTACTATATATATTCTGACTAAACCAACCGATTATTTACATGCATTCTTACTAAAAGTAAACAAAGGAATTTCCAAAGAAAAAAAAACATAAACAAAAACAAAAACAAAAAGGATGAAAATTGGCAAAGAAATAATTAAGCACAGAGGAAGGGATTATTCTTAGGTAACTAAGTGTATGGTAATTTTTATTTTAACATTTAAGAACAAATTTAGTGATCATTATGGTAATATGAGTTATTTTTTGAATTATTTAGTTGTATTTGAGATAATTACTTTATTTAAAAACTTAGTTACAACTTTTAAACCGGTTGTTATCAAAGTTGTAACTTTAATCTAATTAATTATAAATATTATAAATAATATTAAAAAAATATACTCACTGTGACAATATTATTTTAATTATTATAAAATTTTACTCATATATATTATAATTATAATTTTTAAATTGATAAATAAAAGTATGACGTACCTAAGTATCATAATCTGCCGAAAGCAAGCTGCGTGGCTCGTAAATGCAGCACATGAAAAAGCACCTGCTTAATTTGGGTACCGGCCGTTGAGTTCTTAACGCGGTTAAAGAAGACGGCTTCTGGAAGAAAGCACATACAACATCTGCATGCATGCATGCGCGCAACTGCCCAACGGCTTTTGACTACTATAACAAAGCAAGAAGCAAAAACGACTCGGCCAACTCTTATATACATACCAGTTTGTGTCCACGTACACAGGTTAAGCTGGCCGGAGATAGAAGATCCATGAATTGAAAGAGACCGTCAGGGAATTCTGCGTAGTGTGTACGTACACGCGTGTAGATTAATATGGAGAAGCTTAATTAATACATTGACTTGATTAAACTTGAATGATACTTATCGATTAAGTTTGGAAGTAGCAAGCCCTAGCTTTCAGACTTTCACTTTCTCTTGGCCTAATCGATCCCGTGACTGATAGACACGAAGTCACAGCTTCATCATCTTTAAAGACAATTACCAAGTCCTAATCGATCAAGAAAATGAAGAGATGTGTCGTTTAATTCTTGATGAACACTACGATGCGCAAGTAGAATGTTAAGTTGTCATATATACCTTAATTAGCCAGTCTAGCTACTAGCTTTAAAGTTTACTGTATGAATAGACTCCAGTACGTGATGTATATATAGATCTTAATTAGTAACAGTGAATTCCTAGTATATATTTATGTAGCACCAAAATTCTATTTTAGTGCCGTGTCACGTGTCCGACATTTGGGACACTCCTATACTTGGGATCGCCGTGTCCAAAATAACATGTGGCAAGTCCCAAAATTTTGTTATTTGGACACCTGGAGACATTCTTTAAACACTCGAATACGCTCTTTCGACACTTGAAGACAATTTAGCACATCAAATAATATATATATATATATATTTATATTTTTTTTGTGAGATCATACTCATGATCGACTATAAAATTAAAAGATTGAGTTGAAGATATAAATATATTCCGAAATTTTATTAAGCAACTTCTTAGCGTGATACATGAACAAAATCATTATTCTGTTTATATATAAAAAAAAATTATTCTAGCTTAATTAGTGTTGTCTCCATCTTCAAAATCATTATTCTGTTTATATATATATAAATCATTCTAGTTTATTGTTGTTTCTATCTTATTTTTTTATTCTTCGGTTCAATGCATATTTTTTTATGATATAAAAAAATAAAAAAATACGTGATAATTATCATGACGATGAAGGCATGCGTGCATGCTCAATTTTTCTTTCCATTATCCACAGTCTTAAAAAAAGAAGTGATTATTGTATTCAAAGTCTGGCCCTTTTAGCTCATAGTATCCATAACCGCGTTGAAGTTAGATCTTATATTTTGTTTACATACTTTAATTGATTATTTCAATAAGTTCGACCTACCTAATTCATGAGAATTTTTTTTAATATTAAACTGTATCTCATCATTCTCATGCAAGAACATGCATGATTGACAACTTGAATCACAAAAATTGGTTTTTTGGTTATTTGAATATTTGACATCTTTTTTGTGAATAATATAATGTGACCACTGCACTAAAGGATAGTGGTTAATTGAATCAATGCGTATTACTTATTACTTAGTACCTTACTCTTTTTTTGTGTGGTTGGATCAGTTGGCAAAGTTCTGAATCCGAATCCGTACCATTGTTTCACATTTGATTAAACTTCGGAATGTCACTCGAATTTTGTCCTTGTTTTGCTTCTAACAAATAAAAAAAGAGAAAAAGAAAAGGATATCGTACCTATGGGCTTTGATCCAAGTAACTCGGCTATCCAACCCTTTTAACCAATATGAACCCAACACATAAACGGGCCTGACAAACCCAGTGAGTTTCCACTGTCCATGAATGCTCAAATGGAGCTCCTCAAATGAGTCAAATCCATTGCAGACATTTCCGACTCATAAAGCCTTTTTCCTTATTTGGTATTGCATACATCATCATCATCCTCGGGCACACAAAGACAAGTTGTGACAAGGATAAGTGCATTTCCCAAGAATACTCGCCTGCAACGGCTGCAAGTCCACAAGCCACATATCATCACATGCTCGCTTCTACATATACAATCGAAATCGATCCTACAAGTTTTCATTTGTATGATCAAAATATTGTCGCTTAAACGGTTAAGCCACCCATACATGTTAATTTGTTATCATAAATCTAATCACAACTCAGTCTTAGACATAAACGTATTGAAACAGATTGTAAGAACAATTTATACCTTGATTGTTCAGACTCATGGCCATTAAATTTTCACAAAGACAATCTTCTGAGCAATTCACTAGCATTTACCTTTTGTGAGTAATATAATGATTGATATGCGCATATAGTGCTTGCTCAGGGATCCCCTTATATACTGGTGTAAGTGATAGAGTTTCATCTCACAAGAAACTCTTATACACTGTAAACTTATACCCTTAAATGACAACCAATGACTAAGTTACCTAAGTCATTAGAACTCCTTGTACCAATCACTACAAATCAGTGAATGAATATCCAAGTTAAGTAATTATCTTATAATCTCTTTTACTTATTTCTCAAGAATGCACAACAGTGTTGGACTTTCATAAGGTTTCTTATGTCCACCAGGAGTATTACTCCAACATTCTCCCACTTGGACTAGGAATTCCTTACACAATAGCAATCATACTTAAGCAGAATGTAGAAAAACTTTAGTGCACGTTGAGATCACAAGACATTACAGAAGTTCACTAACTTTGATCTACAATTATGCATATGTACTGCAGAATCCAGAAACCAGCTGCATTAGATAATACAACCTCTTCAAAACCACTGCAATTTCATTCACATAACGTATCAATCAAACCAGATTGCCATTTGTAACCACGTTTAAACTACATGATGTATCTACAACAGTTTTAACATGGTTTTGATCCTTCCTTTGGTCCTGTATGCTAGGACCTGACACAATTTCAAAAGAAATGTTTGTATGTATCCTATATATATTCTGAAACCACAACCTTTGTCGATAAGTATAGTACAATGAACATTTATAACTTTAAAACCATGATTCAATAACTGTTTCATGTAATGCAACAGATGTTGAATTATACTAACTTCCATAATGTTCAGCCAATTTCAGCAATCATAAGTGCACAAAACATGTGTGTAATTCAAAACAATTGAATCAATCTAGAAAAATTCTAATGAACAGTAAACAACCAAGTCTCAAAACAAAATATAGGAATTGAATTACTCCCACTGAACTTATGCATCAAGGTATGGCAGCATGCCAATGCCTTTTGCATGAGACTAAAAAACAGCTATTGTCATAAGTTTAGTAAATGGATCTGCTAGATGAACTAAAGTGCCAATTTTTAACACTTCTAACTCTTTATTTTTGACTCTCTGCCTAATGCTATAATACTTGAGATCTATGTGCTTGGAATTGGTAGACCTCTTGTTGTTTTTATTGAAGAAAACTGCTGAAAAATTGTCACAGTAAATCTTCATAGGTATTGTAGCAATGGTGTTAACTACACTAGTCTATATCAGAAAATTTCTTAGTCATAAACCCTCACAAGCACCTTCAAAAATTGCAATGAACTCTGCCTGCATGGTGGAAGTAACTATGAGTTTTTGTTTCATTGTTTTCCATGCTATAGCACCTCCTGCCATCACAAAAACATAACCAGTGGTTGATTTGCTGTTGTAGGGATAGATTGAAGCAAAATCTGAGTCTGTGTAACCAACCATTTCAAGTTCCTTTTCTCTTCTGTAAACCAAAGAGTGATCCTTTGTGCCTTGGAGATACCTGAGAACCTTCTTACTTGCTGTCCAGTGCTAAATGCCTGGATTGGATTGAAACCTTGACAAAATTCCCACTGCATAAGATAAATCTGGTCTTGTACATACTTGTGCATACATAAGGCTCCCAATGAGCTGTGCATAAGGTTTATTTCTCATCTGTTCCTTCTGTATATCTATAGTGGGGCATTGATCTTTGTTGAGTTTATCTCCTTTTGACATAGGGACTGCTCCAGGTGCACAATTCTGCATATCAAATCTTTTCAAAACTTTGTTGATGTAGCTATGTTGTGACAAACCAAGTAGATGCTTTGACCCGTCTCTCTTGATCTCTAGCCCCAAAACATACTCAGCTTCCCCTAAATCCTTCATGTCAAAGTGTTTTGACAAGAAAGCTTTAGTCTTCTTTAACATCTTCATACTGGTACTAGCTAACAGAATATCATCAACATATAGGATCAGAAAAATAAAATCTCCTTCTTCTGACTTCATGTAGATACATTCATCGATAATGTTTTCCTTGAAACCGAAGTCACTAATCACTGAATCAAACTTCAAATACCATTGTCTCGAAGCCTGTTTCAGCCCATATATTGACTTGTTCAGTTTGCAGACAAGATGCTCACTTCCAGGTTTGATAAATCCTTCCGGCTACTTCATGAAAATCTCTTCATCTAATTCTCCATTCAAGAATGCTATTTTTACATCCATTTGACATAGCTCCATGTCGAAATGAGCCACCATTGCCATTATGGTTTTGAAAGCATCTTTTGTAGAAATTGGTGAAAAAGCCTCTGTGAAGTCAATTCTCTTTTTCTGTGTAAACCCCTTTGCTACAAGCCTTGCCTTGTATCTCTCCGCACTCCCATCTGCATGTAGCTTGGTCTTGAACACCCACTTGCATCCAATGGCTTTCTGTTTCCCTGGAGCCTCTACTAATTCCCATACATTATTCACATGCATAGAGTTCATTTCTGAACTCATTGCTTTCTCCCACTTATGTGAATAATCTCTTTACATGGCTTCCTTGTAGGTTATGGGATCTGCAATGTCACCAAGATCATAATCTACTTCAACATCATAAATCTGAAAATCATTTGACAATGCATCAAGTGTAGATCTTCTTTCTCTCTGTGATCTTCTCAACACTTGTTGCTGTGGCACTCGTTGCTGCTGTACATGTGCATTTTGAGGCTCTGGTTCCACATTTATATCATGTTCAAAAAAATTAGGCTCTATAATCATACGTGCTGGAGTAATGGATGTCACTACTGGAATATTTTCATTAAGCTCTTCAAAAACAAAATCCTCCACAGAATGTGCAACATTAATTTCATTAAAGAACACTGCCTTGTTGGTTTCAATAATTCTCAAAGAATGAGATGGACAATAAAATCTGTACCCATTGGAATGTTCTGGATAACCAATGAAGAAAGCAGACACTGTCTTGGGATCTAACTTGTTTTCATCTGGATTATAAGGCCTAGCTTCTGCCTTACAGCCCCAGACATGAGTGTGATCGATGCTAGACTTCTTGTTCTTTCACAATTCAAAAGGTGTTTTAGTTGAAGACACAGACTTGCATGGTGTTCTATTGGTCAAGTAGTTAGCCGTTTTAAGAGCATCACCCCAAAGAAATCTTAGAAGTTCTAAGGTACACATCATACTTCTCACCATGGACATGACAGTTCTATTTCTTCTCTCTGCAACCCCATTCTGCTCAGGTGTGCCAGGTGTAGTGTACTGAGCTAGAATCTCATTTGATTCTAAAAATAATGCAAAAGGACCTTTGTGTTGTCCAGTTTTTGTGTATCTGCCATAATACTCACCCTCTCTATCACTCCTTACACATTTAATCTCTGCACTAAACTCTTTTTCCACCTCAGACTTGTAAATTTTAAACTTCTTTAAGGCTTGACTCTTCTCAGATATCAGATATGCATGACAGAATCTAGAATAGTCATCGATAAAGGTTATAAAGTACCTATTTCCACAGATTGTCTGTATGGAAAAAGGTCCACAGATATCAGTGTGAATCAGCTGTAGCAAACCAGTGCTCCTAGTGGCTCCTTTCTTAGATTTGTTTGAGAATTTTTCCCTAACACATTCAACACAGTCTACTAGATCATTGTAACCTAACTCAGGAAGAATTCCTTGTTTAACCAACAATATCAATCTCTCCTTGGAGACGTCCAAGTCTCCTGTGCCAAAGATAAGCTGACTTTTCACTCATTTTTCTCTTTTTCCCAATCACAGAATCAGTAGCTAAGGTATTCTCTATAAGCAAAATTTCCTTGTGGCAAGTATTAGGCAAGGTCCAATAATCATCAATCAACTTAGCAACACCAAGATAAACAGAAGCACGATTTATTTTCATACCAAAATAGTCAATTACAAACTGATGATTACTCTTAATCAAAACTGCAACTGAAATTAAGTTCCTGGACATGGTAGGAACATAATACACTTGCTCTAGAAAAAGAAAAATTCCTGGCCTTAAAAACAACTTGACAAAACCTACTGCTTCAATTCCTACTCTCGTGCCTTCTCCCACATGAATTCTGATTTCATTTTCCCTTAGTTTCCTCAGGTTTTGCAGCCCCTGTAAAGAGTTTGTAACATGGACAGGTGAGCCAGTATCAAAACTCCAACAATCAGATTGTACCCCTATTAAAATTATCTGAACATGAAAGCTAATTAATTGATGATTATTACCTCTTTTTGCCTTCCATGCCTTATACTTACCACAATCCCTCTTCATGTGTTCTTGAAGTTTGCAAAAGAAACATTTGAAGGTTCCCTTGCCCCCACTGATCTTCATGGACCTATTCTGGACACTTAATTTCTTAGAGGAACTAGTTTTCTTCACACGTTTTGGCTTGGTTTCCTGAATTGTGGTTTGGACAAAATTAATGGTTACAGGTTTCAACCTATCATACTCCTGTACACAAACAACTATCAGCTCATTTAGAGTCCAATTATCCTTCTGTGTGTTATAAGTGGTTTTCAACTGATCAAACTCCTTAGGTAGAGACTTAAGGACTAACAGAACCACCATATCATCACCTACGGGCATATTGAGAGCAGTAAGCTTTGCTGCAATCTCAATCATCTTCAAAATATACTCCCTGATATTCTTTGACATCTCAAATTTCATCCCATGAAGAGCATCAAGCAACATACTTGTCTCAGCCTTATCACTCACATAAAACCTCTCATCTATGGCAGTAAGAAGTTCACTAGCTAATTCTTTGTCTGGTATGCCACATTTGACTGCATCAGATAAGGTTTTTAGAATGGTCAGCTTACAGATTTTATTAGCTCTTATCCATTTTTCTCTAGATAGACCTCCCTCTACAGTTGCATTAGGGATCTCAGTTTCCAGACACCAATCCACATTCTGCTGAGCTAAGTTAAGTTCAATATCTGCCCTCCATTCCTTGTAGTTACTACCATTCAAAGGAACAATAGCACCATAGGTAACCGTAGCTGGACAAAATAAAAGAAAATCTAAGTCAAGGGTTTCTGCTTTACTTATATATGTATATATAATTGAAAATTTCAACCAAAATTCACACCAAACAACGATTTCACATAACGCATCAAGTGTCAAACAATACAAACTAGTTGTATAATCATATCAGAATATATGTATATGTAGCATACTCCTTATCAATAGTTAGTTTACCTGTATGGCAAAACACAAACTATTCTTTATTTTAACTAAACTATTACATATTTAAGAATCAAACAACATGATCAGTCAATACCTATGGGAAAAAAGAAAAGACCATGCTATGCCTTATGATTAAAAAACATGTAATATTCAGAACCATCTTTAAAACTCAAAACAAGTACAGTTTAAGCCATCTGTGGATGATACAGTGCTTATGTTGGTCTAAGATGCAATTTTCCAAGTCCGTTACTCAATAATCTGAGATAAAAACACCTTCAAAATAGTTTGTTGTATGCAACATGTATTTTTAAATTTCATCTCAACTCTGGACTTGTGATTGTAACTTGATGTTATCCCAATAATAAGATTGTCAGACAACCAATCAGGCTGTTTTACCAAAAAATTTCAATTCACACATACAAATCTGGGAGAAAACATGTACATGCTCATCAATCTTTTTATCAGCTATCTCATATCAGGGTTCAAATCTTTCATTTAATTTTCAACCACAGATTCAAAATATCAATCAGACATTCAGACCATGCATGTAACTTCAAACAATACAAAAATTAAGTTCCATCTGGGTGGCAACCTACTCCCCAGGAGAGTCTAGTTTTCTTATGCATGACCAATCTCACAAAACAATACCAATATCCATGTTTATTTTGAAAACGTACCAGGATGCAATCCAGCGCTACAAAACAAGGATTAGTAGAACAATATGTAGTTTTGTTGTTTGATTTGTATTTACATATGATCTATGAACATCTTCCATATAGCAAAAGACTTCAAAGTTTAATATCTGAAACAGAATCAAACTCAATTTTGCTTAAGAACCCTCATTCCCAAAACTGGTTTTCTAGAAATTTGACCGTTTGTTCTTACAACGGTCGAAAGAATTTTAAAAACAAGAAAATGGATCGGGTCGATTAGATCCGCATGTCCTCTAAACGGGTAACGTTATAAAATGGGTCATTTGTTAACACTGGGCCATGCAATAGTCATTAGCCCATTTATGTTCTTGGTGAAATTTCCAGAAAAACAAATATACAATTCAAACAATTCTGATGATTTATGAATTATTATAATATGGCTCTGATACCAATTGTTAATTTGTTATCATAAATCTAATCACAAATCAATCTTAGACATAAACGTAATGAAACAGATTGCAAGAACAATTTATACCTTGGTTGTTAAGACTCATGGCCATCAAGCTTTCACAAAGACAATCTTCTGAGCAATTCACCAGCATTTACCTTTTGTGAGTAATATAATGATTGATATGCGCATATAGTGCTTGCTCAGGGATCCCCTTATATACTGGTATAAGTGATAGAGTTTAATCTCACAAGAAACTCTTATACACTGTAAACTTATACCCTTAAATGACAACCGATGACTAAGTTACCTAAGTCATTAGAACTCCTTGTACCAATCACTACAGATCAGTGAATGAATATCCAAGTTAAGTAATTATCCTATAATCTCTTTTACTTATTTCTCAAGAATGCACAACAGTGTTGGACTTTCATAAGGTTTCCAATGCGACCAGGGGCATTACTCCAACAATACACACCCAACTCCAAAACATATATTGTCGGCAAAAAAATTCAAAATCAGAAGTCATGCGTACTCTGATCATATTCGACGTGATTTATCTTCATTTTCTTCTAACAGGCCATCGTTGATAACCATACTCTTATCATTATTCGAATAGTCATTTGTTAACTCTATTTTTTATTCTGACAACCTCTAATACAAGATCAAAATAACCTAACTTACTATCTCACATACCCTAGTATAATTTACTTGTTTAGCTGAAATAATTACACAAAACTATTCCTCGACATACTACATAGGAAACATCCTACTAATTAAATTGGTATGATTTGTCTTACTTTGGTTATGGAAAATGGTATATATTAGAAGCTTGGAATTTGACAAGGCCATGTGATGGTCAAGGGTCTCGATTAAATTAGATTGAATAAAGATAGCCTTTTGAAATAGTCAAGAAAGTTCCTGGCCTGGTTTTCAGTCGCAAGTGGCATTTTATGTTTCTACTTATGTGTTGGATGTTTTATGTGTACTAGATACCAAAGCATCGTCTATCTTCGGACATAATATTGCTCGAAAGTTGCTTTTTGATCAACACATCGTGATTCTTGCTCTGGGACAGAGTGGTGAAATTTTTCTTTGTTGGAAATCTATAACCATTAATATTAAAGTTATTTTACAGCATGATAGATTCGTTCACTGTTTTATTTCAAACTCCAGCTTTGTTGATGGATTTTATATGACTTTTATCTATACTTATCCTCAAAAAGAAAAACTAAGAGAGTTGTGAGATGAAATCTCTAGACTTATGCCTAGAAATGGTGAAGTGTGGTTCATTGCGGGTGACATGAACATGATTACTCGACTCTCTAAAAAAAGTGGTGGAAATGTTGTTTTTACCAGATACATGCTTGACTTCAACATATTCTTAAACAGGAATGGAATGGTTTCCATCCCTAGTAAGGGAAGTCGAATAAGCATAAAGATGATACATTAATTTTTGAAAACTTGACAAATTTTGCACTAATAATAGTTGTTTCACAATGTTTCCAGACTTAGAAGTTACAAATCTTCCTTTAAATGGGTCTGATCATAGTTTAGTCTATTTATCAATTGCTCACAGGAAATCGAAGAGGTCAGGTTCTTTTAAGTTTGAGGCAATGTGACAAAGCCATTCTCAATTCAAGAACCTGGTTAATGCTACTTGGGGTACTTGTCATGACCCATATTCTATTAAAAAAAATTCAATTTTAGTGAATAAGTTTATGAACTTAGCCAAAACTTGGAATAGTTCAATGAGAATTAAAAACTTGCAAGAAGAACTTACTATTATTCAGGATCAGTACACGAATCTTCCTCACTCTATTTCTTTACAGGAGAAGAATAAGGAACTTGAACACTCACTGTCTAACTTGTATAGGGATGAAGATGTGTTTTGGGCTCAAAAGGCTAAAGCAGATTGGCTACAATTGGGTAACCAAAATACAAAGATTTTCCACCTACAAGCTACTATTACAAAGAAAAGAAATAAAATTGAAAAAATCAAAGCTGAAGATAATACTTGGATTACTGATGCTAATGAGATTGTTTCTCTCTTTATTTCAGACTTCAAAAGGAGATTCTCTATGGATAGAGTCCCCGGTAGAGGTAAAATGGAGGAATTTATAAATGTCATTTCCCCTTGTATTACTGAGAGCGATAATAATATGCTTATGAACCATGTTAATGAGGCTGAGATTCTCGATGTTGATAAATCCATTGGTCATTTTAAAGCTCCTGGACCAGATGGGATCCATGCCAAATTTTATCAAAACAACTAGACTAAGTTAGCTTAAATGTTGTTAAAGTTGTACATCATATGCTTGAAAATGGTGCTTCTTTGAATTTGTTGAATCATACAAACATTGTCTTAACTCCTAAATTTATTGAAACTGAAACTGTGAATCATTTTAGACCTATCAGCCTTTGCAATGTCTCCTATAAGTTCATTACCAAAGTGGTAGTTAGAAGATTAAAACCTCTCCTTGAGAAGTGTATCTCAAAAAACCAGGGAGCTTTTTCCCCAAGAAGATCAATCCATGAAAATATTCTTGTGGCTCATGAGCTTTTTGATAATTTTGGGAGAAATAAAAACAAATTTGGAGCTATGGCTCTAAGTATTGACCTAGAGAAAGCTTATAATTTTTTAAGTTGGAATTACATTGAATGTTGTCTTCGAAAGTTTGGCTTTTGTGATAAGTGGATTCATCTGATAATGGAATGCATCTCTTTTGTCTCTTTTTCGGTCATTATAAATGGCAAACCTGAGGGATTCTTTTCTCCCTCGAGGGGCATTAGGCAGGGAGATTCGATCTCTCCATATATTTTTATTTTGTGTATGAAGCCTTTCATTAGACACTTAAATGCTTTAGCTAGTAAGTCTAAAGAGCATGTTGGAATTTTGTCTTCTCCAAAAGGGCTTCGCATCTCTAACTTTATGTTTGCTGATGACTATTTAATTTTTTGTAAGGTTTCACCTAAAGCTGCTAGAAAAGTTCTACAAGTGCTTAATAATTTTTCTAGGCAAAAAAATAATTTTCAGAAATTATCCCTTTATTTTTCTCCTAAGATCGTTGCAGGAACTAAGAATGAAATTGCAGAAATTCTTGGAATTTAGCACAAGACTACAATTGATAAATACTTGAGTATTAATAACATTATTTTTTGGAGAGACCCTGTCAATTCAAAGGAGTTGCTCTCCAGGATATCTAATAAGTTGGCAGGATAAAAAAATGAATCTCTCTCTCGAGCTGGCAGACTAACCCTGATAAAATCAAGTATAACAGGTATGCCTAACCATGTAATGTCTTGTTTTAAATGCCCTGACAAGGTATATAAAGAGATTGATAAAGAGGCAATGAACTTCTTTTGGGGTTCAGATTCTAAGTTAAATCCTATAAGCTGGAATAAAGCTTGTCTTCCTAAGTCTAAAGGAGGTCTTGGTGGTAGACCTTCTGCTTGTTTCAATAATGCAGCCTTGGTTAAGCTGGGCTGGAAAGTCTTGCCAGAAAAGGAAAACTGGTGGGTACACCTTGTCACTATAAATTACTTAAGAAAAAACTCTTTTTTTTTCTGTTAAAAAGAATAATACCAATTTAGCTGCATGGAAAGGCGTTCTGGACAGCAGAGATACTCTTTTGAAAGGGATGAAATGAATTGTTGGGAGTGGTGAGAATATAAAATTTTGGACTTATAATTGGGCATTCCCTTATCCTCTGATAAATTTGATTGATACTAACAGTGGCATTGTCTTTGATATTAATGATACTGTACAAGATTATATCAGTGATTGTTCTTGGAACAAGAATAAACGAATGAGTAATTTTGATATTGAAGTTGTTGAGCATATTATGGTAATTCCCATTCCTTTAACTAATCAGGATGATTGTTTTGTTTGGGGTCCTGCCCCAAGTGGGAAGTTCAATATAAAATCTGCAACATGGTTGCAGGTAGAAGATACCCATAAGGCTAGGAATCAAGTTGTTCTTGATAAGCTTTGGAAGCTCGTGATCCCCCCAAAAGCTAAACTCTTTGGGTGGATTATGTTACAGGGAAGACTAAAGATTAGAGATAGACTTATGAAGATGAAACTTTTGAATTCAAATGTATTTTTGCAATATTGATGAGAAATCGTTGTCTCACATTTTTTGTGGTTGTAGCTTGGTTAAAGGTGTGGAATCAAGCAAGAATTTTTACCCCAACCTTGGGGAGAGACTTTTTGGAACAACTAAAAGACTTGTGTCAAAAAGAGAATACTAATACTTTGTTTGAAAGAATTTTGACTGTTTGTTGGCAAATTTGAAAGATAAGAAATTGTGTCATCTTCAAAATTGAGCGTGTTGTTCCTTCTTCCATTGTGGCAGCAACTAAGACTTTCCTCAATCAATATCAATAGCATAATCAGAAGTTAGACAAGAAGAAAAATCACCTTCAAAACATCAAATGATTACTTCCTCCTTCTTTCCACTTCAAAATCAACTTTGATGGTTCAGTAGTTGGAGGTGGTTGAGATGCTATTGGAGGACTTATCATTAAAGACTGTAGTGGCCGCCCTATTATTTCTAGTGCTAGGGCCTTTGGGAAGACTTCAATCCCTCTTGTTGAACCCCTGACTCTCAGAGATGGCTTCAACCAAGCATGAAGAAAAGGTTTTGAGAAGATCATTGTGGAGGGGGACTCTCAACTAGTCATCAACAACATTGTTGAGAACTTCTCTCCTCCTCGGAGACTTGCCACAGTAATACATGATATCAAGGAAATTGCCGGATCATTCAAGAGCATTAATTTCATTCATGTTTTTAGAGAAGCAAACTTCGTTGCGGATAGTTTGACCTCAATTGGGCATCAAACTCATAACCTCCATATATGTGAGAGCTGTGTTCCAAGTAGAAGTAAGATTGCTTTTATATTTTGATGAGTTAGATAATAAGTGCTTTTAAAGAGATTCTCTGTGATCTTTCTTTTCTTATTAAAAAAAACATGTAATAAACAAACAAACATTTCTGACTAAAAAGAAAAGAAAAGAAAACACTTGGCATCAAACGCTTCCGTTAGCCACATGCCCACGATGGCCACGATAAAGTAATTTGCTAAATATGCCCAATCAACAATCCAATCATAAGTCCCCACCTAACACAGGGCAGGAAACACTGCTAGATCCACCCGCATCAAATCACGATTCTCGACCGAGATCAAGGATATTCATCTGTCCCAGACTGACTTGATATAACGTGAAGTCACTCAGAGAGAGAGCCTCAGCAAACTGTGGCCTCGCCTCGCAGATATTACTCCGCTCCACATCAGATCACAGCCATAACCGCTTGATCCGATCAGCTTCGATTTTGCGATGGGTACACTAATTTACGAGAGCCTCAATTCGTCTCTCTCACTCTGTTTTCTCCCTGTTCGTCGTTTCTCTTATAGTTTCTGAACGGTTTTGATTTGATTTTCAGTGGCGGAGAATCCGTTTAAGAGCATATTGAAGTCGCTGGAGAAGCCGGACGGCGGCGAGTTCGGAAAGTATTACAGCTTGCCAGCTCTCAATGATCCTAGAGTCGGTAAATATGTCTGCTCTGCGTTTTTTTACATTTTTTACTGTAAATTTATGCTCGGTTTGCGATTGTGACGATGTAGGAAACGAAATGAATCTGTTATGATTTTGTTTTGGATCGATGATTCTGGTTTTTTTTTTGGAATAATTTAGTTGCTTATGGTTTGATGAGAGGGATGGAGTACTGAAATTGGATGTGTTTTGGATGGAGTGGTGATCCGGTTGTGGAATCGAACCGAGGCGGTGCATTGTTTTTTACTGTTTTTTGAGTGTGAGATTTGATTTTTTTTTGGGTGATGATGTGTTATGGATGATTGCGATGCAGATAAGCTACCGTACTCTATTAAGATCCTTCTCGAGTCTGCAATCCGGAACTGTGATGAGTTTCAGGTGAAGAGCAAGGATGTTGAGAAGATTATTGATTGGGAGAACAGTGCTCCCAAGCAGGTTGAGATCCCATTTAAACCTGCTAGAGTCCTTCTTCAGGTAAGCAGCCATGTGTGGATAATGGATCGTCAATCTCGTTGTTTGTGGTAATGTTAGTCAGGTGGTTTTAAAATGTGTTGTTCTTATGCACAGGATTTTACTGGTGTACCGGCTGTTGTTGATCTAGCTGTCATGAGAGATGCCATGAACAATCTGAAGGGAGACTCTAACAAAATTAACCCATTGGTGAGATATATATATATATATATATATAAGGCTTTACTATGGAATGTATTGCATTGTATCCTAGTTATTAACACTAATCTCAATGTTCACTTCTTGGGAATATAGGTACCAGTGGACCTTGTCATTGATCACTCAGTTCAGGTAGATGTGGCAAGATCAGAAAACGCAGTGCAGGCAAATATGGAACTTGAGTTCCAGAGAAACAAAGAACGTTTTGGTTTTCTGAAATGGGGCTCAAATGCATTCCATAATATGCTCGTTGTGCCTCCTGGATCAGGGATTGTCCACCAGGTAATTGCATCAATCAGAGACAAAATAAATGTTTCTCTAATATATTGTTACTACTGTACTTTCACTTTCCTAATTCCTTATGTACTTCCAGTATGCCGATATGATATAAATTTCATTTGTTTACAGGTCAATTTGGAATACCTTGGACGGGTGGTGTTCAACACGGATGGCTTGCTTTATCCTGATAGTGTTGTCGGGACAGATTCACACACCACTATGATTGACGGATTAGGAGTTGCTGGCTGGGGAGTGGGTGGGATTGAAGCAGAAGCTGCAATGCTTGGCCAGGTAAAGGAGTGTATTTATATGAATCTCTCCAACTGCTTGTTGATTACTAATGCATCAGCTTCTTTAGATTTATTGACCTTTCATTAATTCTAAGCTTGTATTAATGCACTTCATCCTGCAATCTCTTGTCCATAAAAAATTCACCTACATTTTTTTTTGTTTAAATACAGCCCATGAGCATGGTTCTCCCTGGTGTAGTTGGGTTTAAATTGTTAGGGAAACTGAGAGATGGTGTGACAGCTACTGACTTGGTTCTGACTGTAACTCAAATGCTGAGGAAGCATGGAGTTGTTGGCAAGTTCGTGGAGTTTTATGGTAAGTCCAGAAATGTGACCAGTGTATCTATTGATAATGTTGTCAATGGTAGTTGGTGCAGCCTGTTTGCTTATTTTTCACAATATTGTTGGCCTTTACTGTCTGATGCAGGGGAAGGAATGAGTGAATTGTCATTAGCAGACCGTGCCACTATTGCCAACATGTCTCCCGAGTATGGTGCAACCATGGGCTTTTTTCCTGTTGATCATGTCACACTACAATATCTAAAACTAACAGGCAGAAGTGCCGACACTGTAAGTACTCGTTCAGGCACTATTCATTGGTAATATCATCTAGTTACACTCTCAGATGGATAATTATCGTGTAGGTTGCTCTGATAGAATCTTACTTACGGGCTAATAAGATGTTCGTGGACTACAGTGAGGTAAATGATCTCATTGATTAGTTTGGGCACTAAGTTATCCAACATCTTTCTACACTATGGTTTTTAATGAATATTTTCCTGGTCTCAGCCCCAGATAGAGAGAGTATACTCTGCTTATCTTGAGCTAAAACTTGAGGACGTGGAACCTTGCATATCAGGACCAAAGAGGTAGAATTTACTGTTAAATCAAGCTATGTGCACTCTTTGTACCCGTTTTTGAATTTCAGTCTTTTTTATGTGCCACTGAGAAGCATATGTTTTCTAGGCCACATGATCGGGTTCCGTTGAAAGAAATGAAAGCGGATTGGCATGCATGCCTTGACAATAGAGTTGGATTTAAGGTGAGAATATCATAAGCTAAACACAAAGTATCATAGTGCATGGAGACCATGGTGCATTGGATGTTCTAAAAATTGTTCAGTTAACGGATTTAAGTTATTTGAAGCTTAATATCGGTCTATGCAAAAATAAGTCCTCTATTATGGTTATGGTTTTAAGCTGAAGACAGCTCCTGAATATCTTGCTATCATAAGGACCTGGTGGATACAGTCACGATTTCAGTTCTTTCTTAGTTAATGATCATAGGAGTCATATTGTTTAGTTGTTCACTAATCGGTACCATCTATCTACTTTTGCTCATATTTCTTGTATGGAATTCAGGGTTTTGCTGTGCCGAAGGAATCTCAAGAGAAAGTCGTGGAGTTCTCATTTCATGGAAGCTCTGCACAGCTTAGGCACGGAGATGTCGTCATAGCAGCTATCACCAGTTGCACAAACACCTCGAATCCTAGTGTAATGCTAGGAGCTGCTTTGGTTGCGAAGAAAGCTTGTGAATTAGGATTGGAGGTTGGATGTCTACCTCTTGCTACATCTGATGTTTATTTAATCATATAAATGATTGAGATAAGCTGATAAAGGAAATATTGATACTTCTTAGTAAATGAAAACAAGCAACAGATGAGATAAATAATGTTGGCTACACAAAAGTTAGTTGTTCTCTAGCATAGAATGTTGAGACAATGAGATTGGGGTCCATTTCCAGTCTAGCTGCAATGTGATTTATAATTAAGGGAAAACATTTCTGAAGTCAATGAAAATTTCCTTAATATTTTAAGTACAGTCTGCACGTTCTTTAGGGTAATCTACTTTTCAGGCTATATATTACAGAGTGCTTAGTTTTTGTGGCTGCCTTGTCTACTTCTAAAGGGAAGCTAATACATAGTTAGACTTGAAATTTGTGTTTCTTTTGCTAGGTCAAACCATGGATCAAAACTAGTCTTGCTCCGGGATCTGGGGTTGTGACTAAATACTTGGCAAAAAGGTACTTATTCTAATAATTTATTAATTTGAAAGAGGCTTATTGTTATTGGGGGTGTCTTAATAAGTAATGTATTGTCTCTGCAGTGGGTTACAGAAGTATCTGAATCAGCTAGGATTTAATATTGTTGGGTATGGATGCACCACATGCATTGGAAATTCAGGAGATCTTGATGAAGCAGTGGCAGCAGCTATTGCGGAAAATGGTAAATACTGTGACAGATAATGCTTATACATATGGTACTCCACATGTTTGTGAGGTTATTGAGCAGTTTGTTTTTGCAGATATTGTAGCAGCAGCCGTATTATCTGGAAATAGGAATTTTGAGGGTCGTGTACATCCTTTGACAAGGGCCAACTATCTTGCTTCTCCTCCACTTGTGGTTGCCTATGCTCTTGCTGGCACGGTATGGAGCTCATATAATATTGCAGTCGCTTCTTATCTGTCTCTCACATTGAATAATATGTTACTTAATGTGCATACGCGATATGTACCGATGTAATGTTGTTCTATTAAGCTTTGACTCTTTCATGCATTATCTAATGTAGAGGCAATGCTGCAGGTCAATATTGATTTTGAATCAGAACCCATTGCGGTGGGAAAAGATGGAAAGAAGATATTTTTCAGGGATATATGGCCATCTAATAAAGAAGTAGCAGAGGTGAGAGTGTTTCAGTATTCACTACAATATTGTTTTGTGAAACCTTCAAAATCAATTGCTGAACAATTTTCACCAAGTTGAAGGTTTAGTTTTTCATAGTATTCTTTTGCTCTCTTCAGGCTGTGCAATCAAATGTTCTTCCTGAGATGTTTACGGCTACATATGAAGCAATCACCAAAGGAAATCCCATGTGGAATAACTTGTCTGTACCTTCTGGCACTCTTTATGCCTGGGACCCAAAGTCAACATACATACATGAGCCACCTTATTTTAAAGATATGACCATGTCTCCTCCCGGCGCTTCTGGTGTGAAGAACGCTTATTGCTTGCTCAACTTTGGAGATAGTATTACAACTGACCACATCTCACCAGCTGGTAGCATTCACAAAGATAGTCCAGCAGCCAAATACCTGATCGAGCGTGGAGTTGGTAGAAGAGACTTCAACTCTTATGGTAGTCGTCGTGGTAATGATGAAATAATGGCAAGAGGGACTTTTGCTAACATTCGCCTGGTCAACAAGTTTTTGAAAGGAGAAGTTGGCCCCAAAACAATTCATCACCCAACAGGAGAGAAAGTTTCCGTCTTTGATGCTGCTATGGTATTGTCCACTAATCTCAACTTTTTCATAAGGTTATTGGCTAAAGAAACATATCCTTCCTTGTGAGTGTGTACTGCCTTCTAATTACTTTTTTTCTGATGTGCTTAATTATTCCAGAGGTACAAAAATGAAGGGCATGAGACAATTATTTTGGCTGGTGCTGAATATGGGAGCGGAAGCTCTCGTGATTGGGCTGCTAAGGGTCCAAAGCTTCTGGTATGCGTTTTAGTACCCCTATTCCAGTATTATCACTATACCTTTGACTTAATTCATGAAATGATGCTTTAAATCATAATTATTTTCAGGGTGTGAAAGCAGTCATAGCAAAGAGCTTTGAGCGCATTCACCGCAGTAATCTTGTCGGTATGGGTATCATTCCACTATGCTTCAAGGCTGGGGAGGATGCTGAATCTCTTGGATTGACTGGCGAGGAACGCTACATCATCGATCTTCCAAGCAGTGTTAGTGATATAAGACCCGGTCAGGATATCACTGTGGTAACGGACAATGGAAAGTCGTTTGTATGCACGCTGCGATTCGATACGGAGGTAATTGATTCTAACACGCTTTGATACTGGTTTGTCTTTTCCCACCTCCGGTTGCTTCCAAATTCTTATCTTCTTTATTTCGTGCAGGTGGAGCTGGCCTACTTTGATCACGGAGGCATTTTACAGTATGTCATCAGGAATCTGATCGGCGCAAAGTGTTAGATTAACCATGGCACTCTGGGGATGCGGTGTACGTCGTGGTTGTACCAGTTCTCCTATAAGTTTCTAATAGTCCACATGGTGTTTCAGAGTTGACCCAATGACGTCAGGAATAAAGAGACATTGGGGTTGGGATTACTCTAGTTTTAGAATTCCCATGGGTTATAGTGCTTGGATCAATCATGATGAATCTTTTCTTCGAAAATCTGATATATCATTGGTCCTTTTATTGATTATGATTATCGAATTGAACCTGAAATTTGGCTATTGGTTTTCAAAAATGTGGCCTGTTTGTTGGACTTTACATTTCGTCTTAGGCATCTATGTGCTTAATTCTACAGCGGTATGCCAACCAGACTGTGGCAACTGTGTTACCATAAAAAACTCCAAGGTCTAGTCCTCGTACAAACTTTCCATTTTCGAATTCAAAATCTTATTCTCGCTGGGTCACAAATCGGGAATATTAATTTTCGATGGAGCATGAATTTTGGGAATTGTAAGTTCCACAGCCAAGAGAAACAGTTGATAAGAGCCTGTAAATTTGAATTCTCGTGACTGACTGACACATTAGATGATTAGAGAGTTAGCGAGCTAGAGAATTTGAGAGATCTAGTTTAAAGAAGCAAAAATATGGACGCTTATTATCAGTGGTAGTGATGACAAGAATATATAGCTCACAAGCAAAACTTGAATCAGTAGAGCAACTAGTAGTCCGTCAAAGTCTCTCAAGGCATGCAGATCCACCAGCGTACTAGGTGTCTAGTTCAGAGGTGACAGTTGAAGCACAAGTACTGGTGCTCGGGCTTGGGATTGTGACGAGTACAGCACTAACATAAAAACTTGTATAACCTGCCAGTAATGATCTTTTAGAAAAGAATCTAGATGACCGCAGTAACTAAAAACACACAACTTGAACCACACATTGACCATAAGTGAAAGAAAGAAAGAAAACCATTGAACAGCCAATAAGCAGAGAGTTCTTTAAACAGCAGATATCAAGAATCTGAAACATTGAACACTGTTGCTAAAATTGCATAATTACCTCTTGTATAATTTTTTAAACTTTGTACTCGTCCACACGAATCCATTTAGTAGATGACCATTTATTCCCCTTGATTACAGGGCATCCACCTGAAACATAACGTGAGATAAACATAACTTACTTTTGGAGGGATTTTTCAATGAACTAATAAAGTTTAAAAATTGTATCAGATGTAACATTTTTTCTATCTTAAATTTGAATTCTTTTCTTCTTTCAGGAGATATAAATGATAAATGCAATGTGTAAATACAAAATTCTTTCAAGATGTACATTTTGGCATCACGGACAGCTGAGAAGGATGAAATTGTTTCCCCAAGCTAGTAACTGATTTACTGTAAGGAATCACTCACCATGCAAACTTGAAGGATCTAATGATGCATCAGGATTCATGCTCCAGAAAAGCAATGCATCTCCCATCTTAGGTTTAATCGAAAGTCCTTTCTTCCCGCATTCCGACAACTCATCCCACCAAGGCACAGAACTGATATTTCCCTTGGCAGCAGGGAACACAGTCTCACCCCCTTCTTCAACATCGGAGCTGTATCTCATGAGTGGAAGAAACATATTTCCAGACGATATAAGTTGGTCTTTCAGTCTATGTAGTGCATCAGAAGCAACCGTGTCAATGCAAGTAGGTTATGAAACTTACAGATACATCAAAACTGTAGCTATACGTTGACCTCCATTCTTAGTGTTATATTCGTCTTGAAAGTAGTCAAAGTGAGGCTCATACTTCTGTCCAACTTCATAGTGGAGAATCTGAAGTCCCTCCCCATGTTCTGTATATTGAGGTTTTGGATTAGATCCTAATGATAGATTGATAGATGACAATTGAAACATGTAAATATAAACATGGATAGCAGAGTTCGACAGCTTACCTACAGGTAGAAACGTGAAATTAGCAATCTTTCTCTCGATGTTCCTGATAACCTTATCCCGCCCTCTAGTCAGAAATGTTCCCGAGCTTGTACGAACCCTGCAATCCATAGATAAACCAACTGTATTACATATGATGGGAAAAATCAAGAAACAAAGAAGAACGCGCACATTTATAGCTCAGTTGACATAAAGAGAAGCTAGTGATCAACTAAAACCTGCTATCTTTGCTCTTTCCAGTTTCACTATCAACCACCGTTGACTTCTCCATGTGAGGCTTGGCTAGATCGATCAGGTAATCGCATTCTTTCTGCGTCTGCCAGAATTAGACAGCCATGGTCAACTTTTCGTGATCACATCGAATCTGAGCATCAGGCCTACTGAGCATTCAAGAAGCACTAATCTCGTCTAATCGGAAATGCAAATATGCAATCAACTATTTCTAACAGCATTTGCTACTAAAAGTTCCAAAACACACAATGCAGTTATATCGGCACAAATTTGGCAACTCCAGCACTTAATAAACTCATGATTCCAATTATCAACATCACAAAAAACAAGGAAACTACTTGAATATATAACAATTATATAACTAGAGCAAAAAGAGCTCACCAAGAAATTGTGATAAACAAAAGCTCTCGGCTCCCAAGAGATGACTTCAACCCACTGCTCCTTACCTCCGTCGTTTCTCTCGTCTCTACCAAACCCCCAAAATTCACATTAATTACCAAATCAACCATCGAAATCGAACCAAATCGAAGCGATTTCACTCACCTTTCTACGCTGTTCCGTACGATCGAGCTGAGATCGTTGGCCTTGGGCGAGTCGCCGGAGGAGGAGCCGCTCGGAACGGAGAGGATTCCGAGTGCGAGGAGAATGAGAATGACGAAGGTGAACATGACGAGCAAGGTCAGAACCAGAGTCGACGACGATTTGCGACCGCCGGCGACGCGCGCGTGCCTCGGCTTAACAGCCATGACTGGCTAGGTTGGAATGATTCGATTTACTGTAGAGAGAGAGATTTGAGAGATGCGAGATCTGTTAAACAGAGAGGAAGATGATCTAGAGCATCATCACCAGTCTTCAGCAACAACACTCTGTTAAACAGACTTACATACACGTCTCTACGCGCTCGGAAATGGAAAATTGCACTTGTTTTGTTTTAGGAGGGAGTTGTTAATGTCAACTTTCTTCTATACTTTTTATACAAGTTGTTTTATGCTGATATGTTCTGCCCTTCTAATCTAAAATCCCGGAATCAACTCATCATCGACACTTCTTAATTCAACCGTCTAGATCACATTTACGGTTAATAACTCTTGTTCCTATATTTTACTGTACGAGATAATACAACAGTCAAGACATTTAAATGCAAACTCCTCCAGGTACATAGATATATACTGTGTTTCTTCTCAAAATTCAATCCTGCTCCCTCGAGTTGCTTAATTTGTTAAATCTTTTGCAGAAGAAGAAACAAACTCGAATACAAACAAAACTACATAAGAACATTGCGCTGATGCGATCAGCTGCCATAGCTCTAAGGTTGCGTGCAGTGACATAACAATTAACAGAGGGGAGATATTACAATATAATGGCATTGTCTGTCTTGGTCATCATGATGGAACATAGCAAGAGATATGTACTCCTTCAAATTCAGAAGCTCCTCCGTGGGCACGGTTGATAGTTGCATTGGACATTTTGAAATAATATTTTTTTGTAATATATGGTCTGATACGTAGAAAGTTAGAGGCTAATCCATATCATGATTACAGAGTCAAAACAGAGAAGTTGAATTGATCCTTCATTACCACTTTGACATGGCAATTCAATCGAATAATATCATACTATAAATATTCACAGAGAAATATTCCAAGTTTGTAACTTTAATTTACTTATTCCAGATACGTACATACAGTGATTACAATTCATGAATATCAAATCCAATAAATTGAAGCAGCTCAGGCTGGTTTAAAACACACCAAGAGAGGTTGGATACAGAGGAGTTGGCTTATTATAGGAAAAGCAATTGGGAACAAATGTTGAACTACGCCTTTTCAGAGGCTCCTTGGATTCTATATCTGGCTGGTTCAAGTATGCATACTTGCTTTTAGTCCACCTGCGCATGTTCAATCAAAATCTCAATCTGTTAGGAAAACTGTAAGTACATATTTCTTGGACTGGTTTAGAAAAATTAACTGACCAGTCCTTTATTCCAACACGAATCTCATCGCTGTTCTCATTCGTTTCGACTGCAGTGTCCTTGTCCTTGCCATCGTTATCTTCATTGTTCAAGGACTCTTCAAAAGATCTGTAGTCTTCCTCCTATACACCATAAACCTCCTAACAAGTTAAGCAATTGTACGGAAAAGAAAACAACAAAAGACGAGCAAATTAAACCACAAAGTCCAGAAAGATCGGTATGACTAGCTCTGGTTTGGAAAACTTGACAATCAAGGAACTGAAATGAACTTATACCTTGAAAGTTCCTAACCTCAAAATTTAGCCAACTACGGACCTCAAGGAGATTACTACTCCTACTAAGAAAGCAAGAATTTAGTCATAAGTCGTTGATGTATTGCCGTAGACGTTACATTAAAGTCGTCCCTAGCTAGCTTGAAAAAGATAGATAATGCAATTTTTTGCATAGTTGCACAATTGTGCTGCCAATGAAACTATAAACCATCTGGAAATATACATGATCATCAAATTATAACCATATTGATTCCCTAGAATGCATTTGAAATGTGTCATATGAAAGCATTACCGAGAGTTTTCGGGCTCTAATGCGTGCTGCAGCCTTGATCGCTGCGAGGAGGTGCTCTTCCTCATTAATGCGCCTCTGCGTCCAGAACCTTGCGATTTCTCTCTTTGTCACACTCTCAACAACACTCTTGTTAACCGAAAACCTCGGCAGTGGTGGTGGTGGAGGCGGCGGCGGCGGCGATGAGGATGGAGAACTGATCACTTGTTTCTTCTTTATACCACACTTTTCAGCTTCCTGCTCCATTTGCTTCATCTTCTTCTAACCTTTTCGCTAACTGAATTCGATGATTTCTCAGGGAGTGTCGGTTGCAATATATCCAGGAACAAACGGGAATAAAGTCTCTGGATTATCTATGAACTTTCAAGAATCAAGACCAACTCCCCAGAGCTAGCTAGCTAATGCTCAAAACCAACTTTCAATGCAGTGTTCTGGTGGTCACCAATCCTACAGTTTAAGGAGACTGGAGATCACCAAACGACAATTGACTGGTAGGTGCAACTTGAAGTTTTGTAGTAACAAATAGTTGGCAGATTTGTTCTTTATGGATGATAATTTCCAAGCATGCATATACAAAACTAAAAACAAGCAAGACTTTCATTTCCGTAGGTAGCTAGATACATGATATCATGTCAAACCAGAAGAAGATTCCTAGCTATCCGTAAAGAAAAGAAAATGTAAGCCTCAAGCTATTGTCCATACGAGTGTTATCTAGGTTTTATACTAATTTGCCACTTGATTACCGTTGTGAATGACCGACTACAAATTTACATTTTTTTATGATACCAAATTTCATAACCGATGTAAAATAACATGTTCATGACTCGCATTGAGTGATCCAAGTGATACATATCCCAACGTGACAAACATACCAATTTTGGCTCGGAATCAAACCCAATAATTTCGTCTCAATTTGCCACCCTACCCTAATTCGAAACTTAAAATCTGTAGCAACATGCAGGATATGTAACATGAAACTCAGACCAAACATGAAACAAACATCAATCAGATAGTGGTGGGCATAAACCCACAAAGTGTTCTTACTCTTCCTCAACTCAAAATTACACTCTGTTCACAGTAGAAACACAAGTACCTAATTTACATCGGTAAATTAATATTCAAATATTTCCAATTATTCAACTACTACGTCTGCGACGCAACACGAAGAGCTTTGATCTTGAACCTATACCTCGCCGCCCGTGGAATAATCTGACTGGGCCCAAACCCGTACTGCCCGTTCCCTTCCATCATCGGCGGCCCATCGTCGTACACGTGTCCGACGAGCCTCCCGCATCCGTTGCACTTGATCTTCGTCCTCGTCCGTTGGATCCCCCAGTAGTTCCTCGTCTCCCAAAACGGCCTGATCTTGTCCTCCTTCTCGAACCTGAACTTGCTCGCGTCGATCCCCGAAAACGACACCGTTCCTTTGTTCCCGGCCTCGAACCAAGTCTCCGGCGGGTACAGATACGCTGGGTTCAGGTTCAGATTGGCCCCACACTCCGAACACGTGTACACCGAAAAACCCGACGACGCCATTTTCCCCCCTTTGCTTTCTGATCTCGCGTGTTTTTACGGTTTATTTATAAACGCGCTTTTATGATGACGTGGCGGGAATGTTCTGGCAAGTCTGACTTGGCGCGTTTTATTTTCTTCCATTTTGGGCCCGGACTTTTCTGTTTTAATTTGGGCTAATCCAACTCAGAGGGTCGGTGGGGGGAATATTCCTTGGATCTGAGAGGGTAATTTCGTCTTTGACCACCCCCGTTTTCCTCTATAAATACAACCCCTTGGCCCTCGAATTTGCTTCGTTTACAGAATTCCTCAGGAGGAGGGATCAGGAGAGAGAGGCGAAAGCTCTCCGAGAAATCGTCTTCAGAAAATCAAATTTTAACCGCCTTAATTTTCAATTCAAAAACTAACTGAACACACAAAACTTAACAAACAAGCTTCACTGAAAAAACTTAGGGTTCGCCATGGATTTCCAATTTCCCTATTCGCCTATGGAGGTTGTGAAGCCGAGCTCGGTTCAGTTCGGCATCCTCAGTCCCGGCGAAATTGTAATATTCCGTCACTCTTCTTAAATCAAATTCTCTCATTCTCCGATTCGTTCGAACCGAGCAATTGAGAATCGGAGCAGCGAAATATGCCGGAATTTTGTGATCTGAGTATTTATTTAATATTTCTGTCTGTGTTTTTGATTTTGCAGAGAGAAATGTCGGTGGCGGAGATTGAGCTGAACCGGTCGATGTTGAACGGTAAGGTGTTGAGAGGCGGCTTGAGTGATCCTCGGCTCGGTCCGATTGATCGGCGCCAGAGATGTGAGACCTGTGGTGGAAATATGAGCGAGTGCCCGGGGCATTTCGGTCACATCGAGCTCGCCAAGCCTGTGTTCCACGTCGGGTTCATGAAGACTGTGCTGTCTATAATGCGCTGCGTCTGCATCAGTTGCTCCAAAATTTTACTGGATCAGGTTTTTACTAGCCTTGACTTTTTTACTGTGGAATTGATTCGATGAATGTGGAGTGCTTTTGTGAACTTGTTTGGTTTTGTTTTGACTGATAATGTATTTGTAGACTTGTTACTGTTTTCAGGATAGATTGCATGAAGCTAGACGGGTTTAATTTTTTTTTTTGGCGACTTTTCGATTTGTATGATGTGCATCTTTCTGTGTTCAGTGGTGTATAGAATTCGGTTATGAGAGACAAAGCTTACGTTGTGTGTTTCAATTTCACATTGAAATACACTGCTAAAGTGTGAATGTTTCTGTTTATGTTCTCCCTTGGTGTCCTTACTTGGGCTAATGAATTTATGGTGAATCTTCTCTATCTATATTTGGTTTGGTATTGACTGTGTTTATTGCTGAATAATAGGGACTATTTGCTGTTGTTATTTGTTTTGTCAATTGTTTGAATGAAAAAAATGTCATAGATATGAAAGGCTAATACTGGCGAATTTTTTCATTGTCATATTTGCAGGAAGATAATAAGTTTAAACAAGCTATGAGGATCAAGAGGCCTAAAGAGAGGCTTAAAAAGTTTGTGGAAGCATGCAAAGACAAAGGCATGTGTGAGTGTGGCATTGAAATTGATCTGCAAGGCCAAGGGTCTGACCAACATGGGAAGACAAGCTGGGGAGGCTGTGGTGCCCTACAACCCCATTACTCTATCGATGGTATGGAGCTCATTGCAGAGTACAAATTGAAGAGGAAAAAATGTGATATGGAACAGCTCCCTGAACCAACAGAAAGGAAACAAAGCCTTACTGCAGAACAGGTGACTGATACACATTTCAGTTACATGAATATTTGATTCTACTGGACCACCTATTTGAATAATGCTAACTCTTTTCTTGAATTTGTTTTAGGTTCTTGGTGTATTTAAGAGGATAAGTGATGAGGACTGCCTAATATTGGGACTGAACCCTGAATATGCTCGACCAGATTGGTTGATTTTACAAGCTTTTCCTATTCCTCCACCATCTGTGAGACCCTCAGTGATGGACGGTTCCTTCATGAGTGAGGCACGTTTCTTCCATTACTGTTTGTTTCTTCTTTCTCTTCAGAAGACAAGTAGTATGTTTGCTTTTGATGTTTTAGGTGATTACTGACTTCATCTATTAAACGTGTTCAGGATGATCTAACACATCAGTTGTCCATGATTATTCGCCACAACGATAATTTGAGGACACAAGAAAGAAGTGGTTCACCTGCTCATATCATTGCAGAGTTTGCAAAAATCTTGCAATACTTCATATCCACATATTTTGACAACAGCTTGCCTGGATTACCAACAGTACGTATAAGTCCTTGCGTTCTATACCGTACATGTTACTTATATATGTTGTATCTTATCTGTGCGTTTGCTGAAAATTATCCTTTACTGAATAGGCTGTACATAAATCATCAAGCTCCTCGGGGTCCCAGGGGAGGCCTATTAAATCAATATGCTGTAGGCTCAAGGCAAAGCACGGTCGGGTTAGAGGAAACTTGATGGGGAAGAGAGTTGATTTCTCAGCACGAACCGTTATTACACCAGATCCAAATCTCAACCTCGATCAATTAGGAGTACCATGGAGCATTGCTAAAAATCTTACGTACACAGAGATTGTGACTCCATTCAATAAACAAAGGTTTGTTATTATTAATTTTGAATCTATTTCTGTCCTTGAATATTAAATCTGATTTCTGTTGGTGACTAGTACTGTATATATGCCAACATTATGCAGAGTCGAGAAAGAAAAGCTATAAACTATACTTTATGTTTGTTCTTGCTTGAAAGAAAAGTTCATAACTATACTTTATGTTTGTTCTTGCTTGATACAAATGTATGGAGATTTTGTTATGTGCTACTGGTTGACTGGAAGAAAACACACTGAGTAGACCTGATTTGCTCTGTCTACAAATTTCTTTCTTAAGATGCTTAAATTAAAGTATATAGTATACTTGTCAATACCATCAGTCATCTTGAGTTCTTCAATGTTATGGCATCATCGTCATCTTATATCCTGTTTCCTTGCATCAAAAATATTTAGCTATTCCTTACAAATATAAACACTGAAAGGCCTTTCAGGCCATTATCATCTTCATGGTATCAGAGATACAGTTTGCAACTTCATATGTTGCATTCTATTTGATTTTAATGGAACATTATTTCCCTAAAATAGGTTACAGGAGCTTGTTGAGTATGGGACTCATCCCCCAGCTGGAAAAACTGGTGCAAAGTACATCATACGAGATGATGGACAAAGACTTGATCTTCGTTATGTGAAGAAAGATAGTGATCACCATCTGGAGATTGGTTATAAGGCATAGCTCTTATATACTGATATCTCTAGCTTCTTTATTTACTTAAAGAAAATTCATGTCTGAACCTCCAATGTTGTGGCTGCAGGTGGAGCGTCACCTGAAGGATGGAGACGTAGTCCTCCTAAATCGTCAACCTAGTCTCCATAAGATGTCATTTATGGGCCATAAGATCAAGATCATGCCATACTCAACTTTTCGGCTGAACTTATCTGTCACTTCACCTTACAATGCTGATTTTGACGGAGATGAAATGAACGTCCATGTCCCTCAGTCACTTGAAACTAGAGCTGAAGCTCTAGAGCTCATGATGGTGCCCAAATGCATTGTTTCCCCTCAGTCAAATCGGCCTGTAATGGGAATAGTACAAGATACACTGTTAGGTTCTCGCAAAATTACAAAAAGAGATACATTCATAGAGAAGGTACGAAGACATAAATGTTTGTCTGTTTTTCCAATATATCTCTGTGTCCATCATTTTCCCCCCTCCTATTTAGTAGTCTTATCCAGTCCTTTTTTTTTTCAGGATGATTTCATGAACATATTGATGTGGTGGGAGGATTTTGACGGGAAAGTGCCTGCTCCTGCAATACTGAAGCCACGGCCGCTTTGGACTGGGAAACAGGTTTTTAATCTCATAATACCAAAGCAGATAAATCTCCAGAGAACTTCAGCATGGCATTCTGAATCAGAGAGTGGTAACGTTACGCCTGGTGATACTTTTGTGAGAATAGAAAAAGGGGAACTGCTATCTGGAACTCTATGCAAAAAGGCCCTTGGGACATCTACAGGAAGTCTTATACATGTCATATGGTATGAAATATTTTTCTTCTTTTTTCAGCAATGCATTCTTGTATGTCTTGTCCTCTATTTTTATTTCTTTTGCTAAAGTAGAAAAACGTGACCTGAAATTTTACTTCTCTAATGTATTTTATGATATGTGGATCCGAATCTTATATATGACATTGACAAGTAAAACTTTGGTGTGCTTCTCATGCTGCATTCAAACTCATACTGAATTTGTGGATATATAAAAGAATAAGCATGTACTTTTATTCAAATAAACTTTAGACCAAACATACATGACTACTGTTATGAAGAGTTGAATGGCTTTGTTGTGCAGGGAAGAGGTTGGTCCTGATGCAGCCTCGAAATTCCTTAGTAATGCTCAGTGGCTTGTAAATTACTGGCTGTTGCAGAATGCTTTTAGCATTGGAATTGGAGATACCATTGCCGATGCAGAAACAATGGAAAAGATCAATGATACTATTTCCAAGGCAAAAAATGAAGTGAAAGAACTAATCAGTAGATCCCAGTCCATGCAGCTGGAAGCTGAACCTGGCCGAACTATGATGGAATCCTTTGAAAACAAAGTGAACCAGGTCTTGACATTGATTTTTTCCATACTTCATTCTGGTATTGCTTTGAATTGTTTTAGTAATAAAATGGTTTTTTCTTTGCTCAGGTGTTGAATAGAGCTCGTGATGATGCTGGAAGTAGTGCCCAAAAGAGTTTATCTGAGAGTAACAATCTCAAGGCTATGGTTACATCTGGATCAAAGGGAAGCTTTATTAACATATCACAGATGACCGCTTGTGTGGGACAACAGAATGTTGAGGGTAAGAGAATTCCCTATGGGTTTGCAGACCGGACTTTGCCCCATTTTACGAAAGATGATTATGGACCAGAAAGTCGTGGCTTCGTAGAGAATTCCTATCTGCGTGGACTAACTCCACAGGAGTTCTATTTTCATGCTATGGGTGGTAGAGAAGGTATTATTGATACGGCAGTTAAGACATCCGAAACTGGATACATCCAGAGGAGACTGGTGAAGGGTATGGAGGACATTATGGTTAAATATGATGGCACTGTGAGAAATTCGTTAGGCGATGTGATACAGTTTCTCTACGGGGAAGATGGAATGGATGCTGTTTGGATAGAATCACAAAAGCTGGATTCTTTACAAATGAAAAAGGCAGAGTTTGACAAAACATTCTGTTTTGAGCTTGATGATGATAATTGGAAGCCGGACTACATGTTGCCTAATCATCTTGAAGATATGAAAATTCCAGGCATTCGCAGTGTATTTGATGAAGAATTAAAACACCTTGAAGCTGACAGGATTCAACTAGGCACAAAGATTGCAGTCACAGGTGACAAATCTTGGCCACTTCCTGTTAATCTGAAGAGACTCATTTGGAATGCACAGAAGACTTTCAAAATCGACGATAGGAGGCCCTCTGACATGCATCCAATGGAAATAATTGAGAAGATTGATAAACTCCATGAGAGTCTGCAAGTTGTTCCTGGTCCTGACCTGTTAAGTGTTGAAGCTCAAAATAATGCTACACTCTTCTTCAAAATTCTGCTCCGCAGCACTTTTGCTAGCAAAAGGGTCCTACAAGAGTACAAGCTCACTCGTGAAGCATTTGACTGGGTTATTGGGGAGATAGAAGCACGCTTCTTGCAAGCACTTGTAGCACCTGGGGAAATGATCGGTGTCGTTGCTGCACAATCTATTGGTGAGCCTGCCACTCAGATGACCCTGAATACCTTCCACTATGCTGGTGTAAGCGCGAAGAATGTTACTCTAGGTGTTCCCAGGTTGAAGGAGATTATTGATGTATCTAAGAAAATCAAAACACCATCTCTTTCTATCTACTTGAACCCTGAAGCTAATAAAACCAAGGATAAGGCCAAGAAAGTTCAGTGTGATCTGGAATACACTAACCTCGGAAGTGTTGCTCAAGCTACAGAATTATGGTACGATCCAGACCCTATGAGCACAATAATAGAAGAAGATCTTGAGTTTGTCCGGTCTTACTATGAAATGCCAGATGAAGAGTTTGATCCTGAAAATTTATCTCCTTGGATGCTTCGCATAGAGATGAATCGTGAAATGATGGTGGATAAGAGATTGAACATGGCTGAAATTGCTGACAAGATCAACCTGACATTTGGTGGTGATATTCAGTGCATTTTCAATGATGACAACTCTGAAAAGTTGATACTGCGGATCCGTCTTATGAATGACGAAGCATCACATGGGAAAGTAGATTATGAATCTGAAGATGATGTGTTCCTGAAAAAGCTTGAAGCTACCATGTTGACAGAGATAGCTCTTAAAGGTATCCCGGAGATCAAGAAAGTGTTTATTAAGCATGGTAAAGTTAATCGGTTTGATGAAAGAGAAGGGTTTAATGCTGAACAAGAGTGGATGCTGGATACTGAAGGTGTTAATCTCTTGGCTGTCATGGGCCATGAGGATGTTGATGCCAAGAGGACAACAAGTAATGACTTGCACGAAATTATGGAGGTTCTTGGAATTGAGGCTGCTCGACGTGTATTGTTAGATGAGTTGCGGAATGTCATCTCATTTGACGGATCATATGTAAACTACCGGCACCTGGCTGTTCTTTGTGATACCATGACCTATCGTGGCTACTTGATGGCCATCACTCGTCATGGTATCAACCGAAGTGACACTGGTCCTATGATGCGTTGCTCATTTGAACAGACTGTGGACATTCTGTTGGATGCTTCAGCTTTTGCAGAGACAGATTGTGTCAAGGGAGTAACAGAACACATAATGCTAGGTCAGCTGGCACCTATTGGCAGTGGAGATTGTGCCTTGTTTCTAAATGAAAAGATGATAGAAAATGCTATGGAAGTGCAGCTACCGAGTTATATGGATGATCTTGGTGTTGGCATGACACCATTCCGTTCTCCAATTCTTGAGAGCATTATAGCCTCTCCTAGTTACTTGCAGAGCCCCAACTTTCAGCTGTCACCAATGCTGGATGCACAGTTTTCTCCATACGTCAGCTGCGGTACCTCATCGTGTATTTTCAATCCCCATAGTCCCACATCACCGACTTATAGCCCAACCAGCCCAACTTACACGCCCTATAGTCCCACATCACCAGGCTCTAGCCCAGTCAGCCCTGCATATACTCCTACAAGTCGCCCAGTCAGCCCTGCCTATACTCCTACGAGTCCATATTGGTCGCCTATCTCACCTAAGTACAGCCCTCCACCACGTGCTTACAGCCCGACATCACCTACTTACAGTCCACCATCCACCTCTTACAACCCCTTATCAACCTTCTACAACCAATCATTGCACACTTACAGTCCCACGTCTCCCTTCTACAGCCCAACGTCGCCCTCTTACTGCCCACCCTCATCCTCCATCTACAGCCCACCATCCCCCTCTTACAGCCCCACATCCCCATTCTACTGCCCCACATTGCCTTCTTACAGCTCAACATCCCCATTCTACAGCCCAACATCACCATCCTATAGCCCCACATCTCCCTCCTATAGCCTTAGCTCACCAGCCTACAGTCCAACCTCTCCAGGTTACAACCCAACATCCCCAAGTTACAGTCCCACATCTCCATACAGGTGAGCTTTTCCACAAAGTACTGCTTTTTCTATTATTAATGCCTTGAGAGTTTTTAATTCTGGCTAACTGCTGATAAATTGAATTGCATACGCTCCTACAAACGATTGACAAGAAGTTTACATATGTTTCTACTTACACTGACTTGCTGCATTCGAGTCTTGTGCAATCGTTATAGTTTATATTCATAGATGTGGCTGATTGTTTTCTTGATTATTGCAGCCTAACATCACCAGCCTATTGCCCAACATCTCCAACTTACTTCCCTTCAAGCCCCAATTTCAGTCCCGGCAGGTAAAAGCATTGGTTTTGTCACCTCTCACCTCACCTTCCCTATTTATTTAACTGTGTATTGAAAAATGTTTATGGTTGTTCTTGCTCAGCCAATTCATTTCCTCTGGATTCAGCCCAGAGTATTCGCCAACTTCTCCACATTACAGGTAAACTACTAACCTCTGTCACTCGGAGATTTCATTTTCTTAAGGTATATATCTTTTGTATCTCCAAGAACTGAAAACATGCCGGAATGCTCATACATTTCCCTCTGTTGCAATCTAAGTGTTGAGTGCTCACCTTCTAGCTAGTATCCAAGCAAGACAGGAAACAATGACCGGGAAGGATCGGAATGCTGAGCGAGGACGATGTACTGACCAAGTCTTGAGTTTTGAGAGAAATAGTGAACCACACCATTTTATCCTCGAGTGGGAATTATGGCCATGTATAGATGCCTAATTGTAGGATTGACTCGGTGTTTTCAATTCTTCGATCAATAAAAACTAGTTGCATTTATGTAAACTTAGATTTGATGCAAGTTCTCGATGGGATGTGCTTACGAGAGATTGGAGAGACACCCTAGCCTCGATCATCCACCTATTATAATATGGATCCATGGCTTCAGTTCGTACTAATCTAGCAAAGGTTATCCATCGAATGTGTTTACAAACAGAGATGGTATTGTAACAAATTGAATCTAGTCTTTTTATTTTATACAAAACCCACATTATTCCTACTATCACTAGGTATGCGTCTTTTTAGGAAAGCTCTCATACCTTTTGGGCCTAGGAGAAAAACATCACCTAAAAACGTCCCCCCATCCATCCGGCCCATAATCGCAACCTTCCAAATTCTACTATCGCCGCCACGCTTATCACGGAGAGAAAAAAATGCTTTGGTCAAAAATACCGGAGGGTACTTCCGTCATTTTGGGGTGGGTTTCTCCCCCTCTCCGTCTATAAATACACCCCTAGGGCTCCCAAATCTACATTTGCCGAGACTCCTCTCTTCCAAAGAGAGAAGCTTTCAGAGAAAGAGAGCTCCCCGATCTCCCGTTTTCGCCTCACCAAAAAATTTCAAAACAAAAATTAGAACGAAAAACAAATTAACACTCTCTCAGTTAGAACCAAAAACGAAACTCTCTCTTTCAGTACTGAAATTTCAATTTCAAACCCTAGGGTTTTCTAAATTGGATCGCCATGGATTTACGCTTCCCTTTCTCGCCGTGCGAGGTCGCCAAGGTCCGCCGCGTCCAGTTCGGCATACTCAGCCCAGACGAAATTGTAACTATTCTTCTCTGATTTTATCTTTCTCAGATTTTTGAGCTGGAAAAAGTGTTTGGATTTTGATTCCGTGGTGGTGAATTTTGTGTGCTTTTGTTTTGTGCAGAGGCAAATGTCTGTTGTGCAGATTGAGCACAGTGAGACAATGTTGGCGGGTAAGCCGAAGACGGCGGGGTTGAGTGACCCTAGGTTAGGTACAATTGACCGGAAGTTGAAGTGCGAGACGTGTACGGCCAATATGGCCGAGTGTCCTGGACATTTTGGGCACCTGGAGCTAGCCAAGCCTATGTTTCATATTGGATTCATGAAGACAGTGCTGTCGATTATGCGATGTGTCTGCTTTAATTGCTCTAAAATCCTTGTTGATGAGGTAGTCTGGCGTGTGGCTTTTATTTGGATTGAGCTGTAAGCTTTAATGAGTTGAATGATCTGTGTTATGTACTTATATGAAAAAAAGAGAAGATGAAAAGAGGATTTAGTATCGTGTTTTACGTGTGCATGTGCATATCATAGGTATACCAATTCTGTATTTTGAAGTTTGCCATTGGGTTTTAATTGAAGGGAATCAATGAATCGTTTTTTTTTTGAAATCGATGTTAATCTTTGAATAGTTAGATGATCGAGTATACCCTAATAAGTTTTATGTGACTGCCACTTTTGTAGGATGACCATAAGTTTAAGACTGCGTTGAGGATCAAAAACCCCAAAAATAGGCTGAAGAAAATATTGGATGCTTGTAAAAACAAAACTAAGTGCGATGGTGGTGATGAAATTGATGTGCAAGACACCGATGAACCTTTGAAGAAAAGTCGCGGTGGTTGTGGTGCGCAGCAGCCCAAGCTGTCTATAGATGGCATGAAAATGGTTGCAGAGTACAAAGCCCAAAGAAAGAAGAGTGATGACCTGGAACAGCTTCCTGAGCCCGTAGAAAGGAAGCAGACGCTTACCGCTGAAAGGGTGAGTAATACCTACTTCAGTTTAGTAGATTTGTTCTTTAAGCGGACTCGCATAGTTCATGATGCTAGCAGTGTGAAATTTGTTATAGGTTCTTAGTGTACTAAAGAGGATCAGTGATGAGGACTGTCTATTATTGGGGTTGAACCCCAAATATGCCCGTCCAGATTGGATGATTTTGCAAGTTCTCCCTATTCCTCCACAACCCGTGAGACCATCTGTGATGATGGATACATCCTCGAGGAGTGAGGCAAGTCTCTTCTGCTAATGTTATTAAGCTGGCGTAGTTGTTCTTTCGTCTTTCTTGTTTTTCTCAGAACTTGATCACTGACATCATATATTTGCTGAACAGGATGATCTGACCCATCAGTTGGCCATGATTATTCGCCACAATGAGAATCTGAGGAAACAGGAAAGAAATGGGTCACCTGCTCATATCATCTCAGAGTTTGCGCAACTCCTGCAATTCCACATAGCTACATATTTCGATAATGAGTTGCCTGGTTTGCCAAGGGTATGTAGCTGTTTGTTAACTTAGTTCTGTTTTTGGACCTCTTGTTTATTAATAGCCATACACATGTTTAACCATTACCGGATTTCTGATAATCTGAATGCTTTTGTTTCTGAGCAGGCTACACAGAGATCAGGGAGACCTATTAAATCAATCTGCAGTAGACTTAAGGCAAAGGAAGGCCGGATTAGAGGAAACTTAATGGGGAAGAGGGTTGATTTCTCGGCACGTACAGTTATTACACCAGATCCAAACATTAATATTGATCAATTAGGAGTACCATGGAGTATTGCTTTGAATCTCACATACCCTGAGACTGTGACTCCGTATAATATTGAAAGGTGCAGCTCATGCTTTCTTTTCTTCCAGTTACTTTAAAATAATGGTGAAGTTTCATTTTTTCTCTAAGCTAATGGAATGTGCATTTATTTTTCAATAAATAGGTTGAAGGAGCTTGTTGAGTATGGGCCTCATCCTCCTCCAGGTAAAACTGGTGCAAAGTATATAATAAGAGATGATGGGCAAAGGCTTGATCTTCGGTACTTGAAGAAGAGTAGTGATCATCATTTGGAGCTTGGTTATAAGGTATGGCTCTTTGAATTTGATAATCTAGTATTGGTCCTCTCTCTTTTAACATTGTGTATCACTCGGAGTCTCTAATATTCTTTCTGCAGGTGGAGCGTCATTTGAATGATGGAGATTTTGTCCTCTTCAATCGTCAACCCAGTCTCCATAAAATGTCTATTATGGGGCACAGAATCAAGATCATGCCATACTCAACGTTTCGATTGAATTTATCGGTCACTTCGCCTTACAATGCTGATTTTGATGGAGATGAAATGAATATGCACGTTCCTCAGTCATTTGAAACTAGGGCTGAAGTGTTGGAGCTCATGATGGTGCCCAAATGCATTGTATCCCCTCAATCAAATCGTCCCGTAATGGGAATTGTCCAAGATACCTTGTTAGGCTGTCGTAAGATCACCAAGAGGGATACCTTTATAGAGAAGGTACTGTTATATGGTTATCAAACTTTTCTGCCTTTTTACAAAGTGGCTGTTATATTTTTGCCAATCAATAGTCTTAACAAAGTCCACTCTTTTCAGGACGTCTTTATGAACATACTGATGTGGTGGGAGGATTTTGATGGGAAAGTGCCTGCTCCTGCAATATTGAAGCCACGACCTCTTTGGACTGGGAAACAAGTGTTTAATCTTATAATACCAAAGCAGATAAATCTTCAGAGGACTTCAGCATGGCACTCTGAATCAGAAAGTGGTAACATTACGCCTGGGGATACTTTCGTGAGAATAGAAAAAGGAGAGTTACTTTCTGGAACTCTGTGCAAAAAGGCCCTTGGGACATCTAGCGGAAGTCTTATACACGTCATATGGTAAGTGTTCTGAATTTTGGGTTCTCCTGATTTGATTTTTGATATGTTGAACCAATTGTGAAATGTATTTCCTTATTTCTGTTTTCCAGTTTGAAATAGGAAAAGGTCGTAGTCTTTCATTTATCTGGCATTTTTGTTCATGTTCTAAATTATATAGATGTGTTAAACTTGAGTGGAATTTTGTTTCTGTGCAGGGAAGAGGTTGGTCCAGATGCTGCCCGCAAATTTCTTGGTCATACTCAGTGGCTTGTGAATTACTGGTTGTTGCAGAATGCATTCAGCATTGGAATTGGAGATACAATTGCTGATGCAGCAACAATGGAAAAAATCAATGAAACTATTTCCAAGGCAAAAAATGAAGTAAAAGAACTTATCAGTAAAGCCCAATCTAAGAGTCTGGAGCCTGAACCGGGCCGAACTATGATGGATTCCTTTGAGAACAAAGTGAATCAGGTATGTTTCATTTTTTCTTTTACGGATTTTGTTCTGGTCATTTTGTAGACAGTTTGGTAATCAAAATTATTATGATCAGGTGTTGAATAGGGCTCGTGACGATGCTGGAAGTAGTGCTCAGAAGAGTTTGTCTGAGAGTAACAATCTTAAGGCTATGGTTACAGCCGGATCCAAGGGAAGTTTTATCAACATATCACAAATGACTGCTTGTGTGGGACAACAGAATGTTGAGGGTAAACGAATTCCATATGGGTTCATAGATCGTACATTGCCCCACTTCACCAAAGATGATTATGGACCAGAAAGTCGAGGTTTTGTCGAGAATTCATACCTTCGAGGACTGACGCCACAAGAGTTCTTTTTTCATGCTATGGGTGGTAGGGAAGGTCTTATAGACACTGCAGTCAAGACATCGGAGACGGGGTATATCCAGAGGAGACTGGTGAAGGCTATGGAAGATATCATGGTCAAATATGATGGCACTGTCAGAAATTCATTGGGGGATGTCATACAGTTCCTCTATGGAGAAGATGGAATGGATGCTGTCTGGATAGAATCCCAAAAGCTAGATTCTTTGAAAATGAAAAAGAAAGAGTTTGACAAGACATATGCCTATGTGTTTGATGATCAGAATTGGAATCCGGACTATATGTTGCCTGAACATGTTGAGGATCTGAAAACTATTAGAGAATTCCGCAATGTGTTTGACGCTGAAGTTTCTAAACTTGAGACGGATAGGCTCCAACTTGGCACAGAGATTGCTGTTACAGGTGATAATTCTTGGCCATTGCCTGTTAACTTGAAGAGGCTTATTTGGAATGCCCAAAAGACTTTTAAAATTGACTTCCGGAGGACATCGGATATGCATCCCATGGAAATTGTTGAGGCTATTGATAAACTCCAAGAGAGGCTGAGGGTTGTTCCTGGTGATGATTTGTTGAGTGTTGAAGCACAGAAGAATGCAACTCTCTTTTTCAACATTTTGCTTCGCAGTACATTTGCTAGCAAAAGGGTGTTGGAAGAGTACAGGCTTACTCGAGAAGCTTTTGACTGGGTTACTGGAGAGATAGAGTCACGTTTCCTGCAATCACTTGTAGCACCTGGGGAAATGATTGGTTGTGTAGCTGCACAATCCATTGGTGAACCTGCCACTCAGATGACCCTGAATACCTTCCATTATGCTGGTGTGAGTGCTAAAAATGTCACGCTTGGTGTTCCCAGGTTGAGGGAAATTATTAATGTTGCCAAGAGAATCAAAACTCCATCACTGTCTGTGTACTTAAGGCCTGAAGCCAATAAGACCAAGGAGAGGGCCAAGAATGTGCAGTGTGCTTTGGAATACACTACCCTTCGAAGTGTTACTCAAGCGACAGAAGTCTGGTATGACCCAGATCCAGTGAGCACATTAATTGAAGAGGATCTTGATTTTGTGAGATCTTACTATGAAATGCCTGATGAAGACGTCAACCCTGACAAGATATCTCCATGGTTGCTTCGTATTGAACTGAATCGTGAAATGATGGTTGATAAGAAATTAAGCATGGCTGACATTGCAGAGAAAATTAACCTGGAATTTGATGGTGATTTAACTTGTATTTTTAACGATGACAATGCTGAGAAGCTGATCCTTAGAATTCGGATCATGAACGAGGAAGCTCCAAAAGGTGAATCCCAAGATGAATCTGCTGAAGATGATGTATTCTTGAAGAAGATCGAGAGTAACATGCTTACAGAAATGGCTCTTAGGGGTATCCCTGATATCAACAAAGTGTTCATAAAACATGGCAAAGTTAACAAATTTGATCCTAATGAAGGATTCAAAGCAGAGCAGGAGTGGATGCTGGATACAGAGGGTGTTAATCTTTTAGCTGTCCTTTGCCATGACGATGTTGATGCTAAGAGAACGACAAGCAATCATTTGATTGAAATCATAGAAGTCCTTGGGATTGAGGCAGTTCGTCGGTCTTTGTTGGATGAGTTGCGTGTTGTCATATCATTTGATGGATCATACGTGAACTACCGTCATTTGGCTATCCTTTGTGACACCATGACATACCGTGGCCACCTGATGGCCATTACACGTCACGGCATCAACCGTAACGACACCGGTCCAATGATGCGTTGTTCCTTTGAAGAAACTGTGGATATTCTGTTGGATGCTTCTGTTTTTGCAGAAACAGATCATCTGAGGGGTGTAACAGAGAACATAATGTTAGGCCAGCTGGCACCAATTGGAACTGGAGACTGTGCTCTCTACCTCAACGATGAGATGCTGAAGAATGCTATTGAGCTCCAGCTGCCTAGTTATATGGATGGCCTTGATTTTGGCATGACACCATCCCGTTCTCCTGTGTCGAGTACTCCTTATCGTGATGGAATGATGTCACCTAACTATCTGCTGAGCCCAAATATGCGAATGTCTCCCATCTCAGATGCTCAGTTTTCTCCTTATGTTGGTGGAATGGCATTCTCTCCTACTTCATCTCCAGGTTACAGCCCATCATCACCTGGCTATAGTCCTTCCTCCCCTGGTTACAGTCCCACTTCCCCTGGTTACAGCCCTACCTCGCCCGGTTACAGTCCTACCTCCCCTGGATATAGTCCTACTTCTCCAACCTATAGTCCAAGTTCTCCGGGTTATAGTCCAACAAGTCCAGCTTATTCTCCTACAAGTCCGTCTTACTCGCCTACATCTCCAAGCTACAGCCCAACATCTCCCAGTTACAGCCCCACATCTCCTAGCTACAGCCCCACCTCCCCAAGCTACAGCCCCACTTCCCCTGCTTACAGCCCAACCTCTCCTGCATACAGCCCGACTTCACCGGCATACAGCCCCACATCACCATCATACAGCCCCACATCTCCTTCATACAGTCCCACATCACCATCATACAGCCCCACTTCACCCTCATACAGCCCCACATCACCCTCGTACAGCCCAACATCTCCATCCTACAGCCCCACATCACCTGCCTACAGTCCCACTTCTCCTGGTTATAGCCCAACTTCTCCAAGTTATAGTCCAACCTCACCTAGTTATAGCCCTACCTCTCCAAGTTACAATCCTCCCTCTGCAAAATATAGCCCATCGGTAGCTTACTCTCCGAGCAGTCCAAGATTGTCGCCAGCGAGCCCTTATAGTCCTACATCTCCAAATTACAGGTGAGTTATCGTTCCCATTTTGTTTCATGTGTAGTGAATCAGTCTTTAGGTTCTGGCTGGCTGGCTTACTGCCCCCAGACTTTATTATCTGACTTTCAATGTTTTATGCAGCCCCACATCTCCATCATATTCACCCACATCACCATCGTATTCTCCCTCTAGCCCCTCATACACTCCTGGCAGGTAATTTGAGTTCTTCTATGGTATAATGTTATTGGTTACTGCTCTGTTTGGATATTGTGTCTAAGAGTGTTTGAAATTGTTTTATTCAGCGGAGTGATACCTGACTACAGTCCAAGTTCTCCGCAGTACAGGTAAAAAGGGAATCACTTGCTGTGTGGAAGACTGATGTATTCATCTACTTTGGTATGTTGTTAAATGTGGTGAATGCTCATTCTTTTTTTTGTCTTTTCATTTTGTTTCCTTTCAGTCCAAGTGCTGGCTACTCACCCAGTCAACCTGGGTACTCCCCGTCGTCTACTAGCCAGTACACTCCACAAACAAGCGAAAAGGATGATAAGGATGACAGGAGCACTCGCTAAGGCATGTTATCTGTACCTCGATCTGCAGTTCACCTTTTAGTTTCAGAAGTTAGATTGAAATGAGAATTGGGATCAAAGATTGCCGAGACCTCCCGGAGCTACTACAAACTTGCTGCATCACTGTCATCTAATTGCCAATATCTATCTGCTGCGTTCAGTAATGTGTCATTACAAGTTCAGTACTAATAACGGATTTTCTTCGGACATAGAGAGTCTCTGTCACGTATCTGTTGTTTTTGCAACGTTATTGTTCGGCATTGTAGCCGAAAAAACTTTGTAAGAGTTTATTGTACGTAATCAAATGAATAGTTTGGCACTCAATCTTTCTGCAAGAGATTATTGTTTATCCTTTGCTATGAGTTTGTCTAGCAATAATTTGGTTTACTGCCGTCCACGTGACAGACTACGCTTTGTTATGTTTATTCAAACCGGCTGAATGTCTGAAACTGTTCGACATAGACCCATCAATCAGACCAATTCCACATTTCATAACCAAATTGCACCTTATTTCTAGACATTTTGTTTGTGTGACAATGTCAACCATCTTATCTCTTCCGGCTTGCCCAAAGTTGTTGAAAACTTTGGTGATCTATATATGTATGTAGCCTGCAGCAACTGAATCACAAGATCATCAAGGCTGAAACTCGAATTCTGAGAATGGAGAGGCAATCGAAACTGCGAATCAAAATCTTGAAATTTCTAGCACAAGCTGCAGCGCCTGCAGTCACATTCAAAAGCCCGCCTTCAAGTCCCCGGAATCATCCCAAGGTTTCAATCATACCCAGAGAGGCTAGGAGAAAGCCTAGAAATGGATCCAGCACTTTTGCTACAAAAGAACCAACTTCGCCAAAGGTGTCTTGCATGGGTCAAGTTGAAGGCAAGAAGAAGAAGAAGAAGAAAAGTAAACCGAAGCCTAAACAGGTCTGCCCTCCACCACTAGCACAAGAGAGTACTAGTCTGGCTCTTTGTTTCCCTAAACAGAAGAAGACTTTGAAGCTTTCAACGTTTATCTTAAAAGATATCATAAAACAAAAGGGTAAGGATGTTGATTCTGTTGCAACAAGCTCATCATCGTCGAGAAGTATTCATACTCCACAAGGAGTGCCTTCTTTGGGACAGATGAAGAGGTTTGAGAGTGGTCGGGGTGTGCTGTCAGATTTTGGTTTTGTGAAGGTTGATGGTGATGATCCTCATTTTATAGAAGATTTGAAACTAGAGGTAGGTGAAAAAGAAGAAGAGAATAAGAAAGAAGTGATTGTTTTGTGGAAAAGAAGAAGCATGTCTCCTCCTAAGCCTCTTGAGTTGTGAAATATATACACAAAATGATATAAATTTCTGTCTTGATTGGCTTTGCTTACTTGAAGTTTAATTCATCAATTGCGCAGCTTCCCCTCGAGGAAAATAAAAAGTCCAACATTCTGTTATGTTATGATAAGGAAATTGGAGTGAGCTAGACCTGAAAATAAAACATCAAGGATTAGCTTGACATATATACATGTATCTTATGTTTTAAGGTTCAAAGCTGGACACTATTAGCACCAAAAGTTTCTTTGAACTTGACAATAGATTTTCAGCTGTTGGCCCTATTCGAGAATCGAGATGTTCTCGAATTGTTTAAGGAAGGTCTTCTTTTGCTGCACAAATGCGCAATAGATTTCAGCTACTCAAAATACTCATGCTGTCGTTACGATGAGGCTGCAATATTGAATATTCTAGGTATAATTCAAATTAAGGGAAGTTTTCTGCGGAAATAGTGTGCTCCCGGCTTGCGAGGAGAATTTCGCAAGAACTAGTCCATGGGAAACATAAGACAATATGCAAGTTAATAGTTCATTTTACTCGGTTGTATTTGGTACCTTCACCTACTGACATTAGTTAACTAAATCAGGAGGAATAGCAAATGTTTGGAAGAAAATCCACTACTTATTCTCACATATGGCAAGGAAATCCTGCATCATATTTATTTAGGCATGAAAATGAAACATTGTGGATTATTCCAGGTTTTCATTTATATGGCAAATGGAAGCTGATGTTATTTCCATAGATGGCAAAAGAATCACCCTATAAATTACAGCTTAAGGTGTACGTCCACTTCATCCAGAAACGAAACCAGTGACCTAGTAGTCTAGTACAAACCAAGGCTAAACAACAGAGAAGAATTTGCTGACTAGAGATAACTATGGAGGCTTGTACTAGAACTATGCTGAGAAGTTTGGTGTTGCTAGGCATGCTTGTGCTTTCAACTACAACAGCAGCCCCAGCTCCAGCTCCTCATCAATAATCTGATGTGGTTCCAAGCACTAGTACCATAATCTGCGCCGAAAGGTGTGCTATAAACATAATCTGTCCTCCAAAATATGCAACGTGTTGGCCTCTGCATGACTGCATGACTGCCTGCAAGATTGGACCAACTTCTTCTGATGTTACTTATGCTTGTACTCGTGGTTGTGCCACCACAGTTGGCAATGTCGTTGCCACCACTACCAATCCTTCCACTTTGGGGACCTAACTGCTTCTATGTCTGTCTACTCTCTTTAATTTATATCTAGTGTATGCTACAGAGTGTTTATGAATTTTTTGTTTTACATGTTGATATTGCGCGCTATGTGGACGGCTATGTGGATTCTTGCTACCAGAGCTGCCCCAAGAATCAGAAACTTTATGCATAAAGTGACACATACATGGTCGATATATCATCCATGTATCGGATACACTAGATAATTAGTACCGAAATAAGTGACGGGGATCTACATATATAATGTACATCCACCTGCAAAAGATATGTATCTATTTCAAAGAAGACATCAAAATAATAATATTAAGAACTAGAGTTCCTTTGTATGGTATATTTCTACATATATGGAAATGAGTTTTAAAGAATTTTATATATAATACAATTATGAATTTTACATTTATCAGCAGATTGTGGTGGACCTTGGGTCCAAATTTGGGCATTTAGACTTGGGCTTGCGGTTCTTCGAATGGCCTGGGCTAAGTCAGGCAGCTTTTTCGTTATGTGATGAATTAATTGAATTTAGTATATAAATTTTTTGTAAAATGATACTCTTTCTTACAACACGTACGAAAAAAATTTAGTGCTCCGAGTTTCTCACGAGATTGTGATCTCCCCCAGTATTAGTAGTAGGTATGAATATTTAGGTAATGTACTCAAAGTAGCAAGCTCCACATGTCAAGATTCAAACTCGACAAAGACAATAAAGGCCAAGCAGGAATCGATAAAAATAAACAAGTGGGAATCACCTCTTCATGTTCACTAAGAAACTTACTCAAACTAGACTAAGTGACTTTGTCCCACATTGAAGAATGTAAGAATGGTGAGCCTCCTATTTCCTGTAAAAGATATACTCAACTTCACTTAGCAACCAATCTCAATTACATTCCACACTCTTTGGTCCATCTTTTGGGCCCGAGAATATAGTAAATGCAAGTGGACTAACTTGTTATGGTGAACCACTATAAATCATTGTGTCGTCTCTTGATTATGCTTTGATTACTCTCATTGTCAATGGGCAAACCTTCTAGCAAAACTTGGTTAAAACAATTGGCCGTCCTGTGAGAACTGCTATAATTGTAAACTGTGTTACCACCACAAAAAAAAGGTTGTCCTGCCGTACCTGAGTTATTTCACCACCACCCTTGGCACCACCACCAAATCAGAAAGGATACCAACTTACTCTACCACTTCCGTCAGAATCGTTCCATCAAGGAGGTAGCTCATCAGGTGCACCCCGTCAGAAGATTTCCATCAGAATCATCCCGACCGGATCATTTCCGTCAGCACAATCTGACAGGCTCATCCCGTCAGGGGAAGACCCGTCAGTGGAGCACCCATCAAGATCATCCACCAACACTACCTTGTCAGGATCATCCCATCGGGATCATCAGTCAGGGGAACAGCCGTCAGTGGAGCAACAATCAGGATCATCCGTCAGCACTACCTCGTCAGGTGCTACCTCGCCAAAATTATCTCGTCAAATACCAGCATGAGCCTCCGTCAAGAAGAGGGAAAGTTAGAAAAGCTCATTCGTCAACCTACTGCTAACGCTAGCAACATCATCCCGGCACTTCAAGCGGAATCGATCAGCAAAAAAGATAAGTTTTTTTCTTTTTCATATTTTAATCAAGATTGATCAAATGCGCCAAGCGAAATGGCCAAACAACACATAGTAATTGAACTGCCATGCATCACGTTGACTACCATGCTTTACGTTAAAATGATAAAATCTATACCATGCATGCTTGAATTCTATGACTTGCGTTACAAACTTACAATCTAGTCTATATCATGCGTTACGTCTACTTTATGCAAAACGTTTAAGTGCCATGTGTTAAGAAATTATCATGCACGACAAAATCTCTCCCATGCATTATGTCAAAACTCCATGTCATATACAAAGTCACAAACGCGTGAGAAAGCTTGAAACTCGCTTTGTACACGACGACGCTACATGCATGCATATCGCTAGTTTGCAAGCTTACAAACACCAACTAAAATCAAACTAAGCAAAATGCTTATGCTATGTCTCTGCTAGTTTATATCGCCAGGTGAATCCGCCAGCTCCAGCTCCCGAAACTAGCTCGGTGACGGCAACCCGGCAAGTTTCGATCCCCTCGACAATATGCCAAGCGGAGTTCTTGAGTTCAGACCCGTCAGTCTCAAGCGGTGAAGCTCATATCTTCAAACACCGCCTAATCTCACAAACCCGACAGCTTGACGGACTAAGCCTCGACCCCGTCAAGCTCGGCCTCCGACAAAGTTTCGACCCGCAAGTCGTCACGCTTTTCAATCCCGTCAAGCACCCGACTCAATCAAGCCCCGCCAAAACTCATCTCCCGCCGGCCCGTCGACAAATTGAAGCAACAACAATGATCAATCTCTGACGAAACTTGGCCAAACGCAACAGCACGACTACCTTCAAGTAACTATTGTCGGCTCGAGGCTATGCGGACTCAACTCACACCATCAACTCAAAACCGCCAGCACACCTCCGTTAGCACAGCCTGATACCTAACGGATCAATCCACCTCTTCAGCCTCAGAGATGAGTATTCCTGTTTAATTTTGTTTATGTTTTGATCAAAATAGATTAGACACACCAACGCTTGGCCACTAAGAGCTATTTAAGTTTGCATGCATGCTTCTGACGCATGCTGCCAAAGAATGCCAAACACATAGCATCACTTACACTCACAAGCCATACATATAGCGTTAAATGCCGGCTAGTTTGTTTTGTATAGCACATCAATGAACAATATCGCCAGCTTGCATAATTAATCAAAACAACAGCAATTGTTACGTTACAACATGCATGATTGTAAATTACTAACGTACACATTCAGGACCGCATGCGGCTTTGAGAATTTGAGTTCCAAATTTCTTAACTCCACGCCATATCTTTGTTTTGAGTTTGAAACGCATGCAGGGCATCCACTCTCAATCACTCCTGACACTTCCAGTGCCTATGTAAGGCTAGATTTTCGAAATGTTAACACTCGGGGGACTGACGGACAACCACAACTGATCTCCGTCACAACATAAAACTGGCTCCTCGTGTCTGACTTCTAGAGTTCTAGCTCTGGTTCAAATCGACCAGCCTTAACGTACGTCTTGACCATCGAAGCCGGGTAACGCAAGCACCGAAGTACGCTTGACGCGTCTGTCAGCCATTGACTCACTCTCCGTCAGTGAACTTTTCTGACGCATTTCAGAAACCAGGCAACGCAGCCCCGCCATGAGCAGCGTCACAAATATTGGAAGTTGATCTCGGTACGGGACGGAGTCAGGTTCAACCTTCGACGGAACCCGTACGTGCTAACAACCAATTCAAGCCACTGTCAACACCTCCACGTTAGCGTCTCCCCCAGCCTACTAGAAGCAAGCCCCAATGTCTGGCGGAGCTAGCTATCGGACCATGCTCGCAAAAAAAAAAAAAACTAGAGAGGTTGACGAAACCTAGGTAACCTGGCCCGATAATAATCAACGCTGATGGAATCAATGCACCATTCCGCTCTATCGTAATTAGGCAGGCTTCCATCACCTGCCAGGAAACTCCGTCAGGCAGATGAAGCATCTCGATCCGCCAAGCAACCATGCACGCCAGCAAAAAACAAGGGGGAAGACGGAGTCGAGGAGCTTATCTCCATTTAGAAACCTACACGTGAGGCGAGGCCTGACGCAATTGAACGAGGAGAAATCAATGCGGATGCCAAACCTGTTGTGTGGCGCAACCAAAAGAAAAAATGGGGTTGCCTGCAACTTGATCTACACCGCCAGACATAAAGTAAAATAAATGAGGATGAGGCCACTTGCCTCTAACCCGTCAACAAAATGAGGATGAGGCCACGTGCTCCAGATGCAAGAGTAACGAAATGGGCCTTGACGCTGGGTCCAAACGATTGCTCCGTCAGCTTGAGCCCTCAACATTCAGAATCATACAATTATATTTGTATTCCGAAGGAGTCCGCGATATGATTAGTCATTCTTCTGGCATTAATTTCAATCAAGCATGCCTACTAATGTATCAAGACTTTACATGTCTAATATACTCAAGCATGTCTACTGTAAACACATAAAGCATGTCCACAGTAGCTAGAATACTCCACATGTGTACAAAGTATGTGATCACTCAAAAATATGCATGTATGCTATACGGAAAAATTGTTATTAGCATAATTGATCAATTGGTTCGTAGTTAATTGAGTTATATTGAGTTGGTATCGATTACACTACGTCCTCCAGGACATGATCACTTTACATCCTTTGGGATATGATAACTTTACATCCTCCGGGACAAGGTTCTGTCGCCCACGACAACCTCTCGATACTCACATACCAACTCATATATTTGACTCGATCGGATATGACTCAGTTTAGATTGATACGCCTAACAACAATTTTTACTATTCGCTACAACCTATATACTCTAAGTGCTTCACGAACGCTTAGCATGTGCCAATATGATCTAATTCAACCCATTAGAGCAATGTGCAATTTAACTTAATGTCATGTTTCACGCATATTATTAACGAAGCATGCTCACAAAATTGGTGACAATTTTTTTTTCAAATAACCAACATGTACGACTCCTAGATACATATGCCATGCGTAAGGACACTTGTTGCTCACTTGAGCTATTACATATATGGGGTTCCTCACCCGCTACATGCTTTAAATATGTGTGTTCCAACAAGTACGCTCCAACATATTATGTCATGCTAGACTAAGTTAATATACTCACAAACTCATTTGGACGCACCTTCATATCACACCAATGAAATGGAAAACGTTTCAGACCATCACTTATTTTTGATACTCACTGTGTTAGTATTTACTTACATATTATGCATGTTTATCTAACGATACTTATGCCACAAATATAAGTGACTACGTTTTCCTCAGACCTTTCATTGCTGCAATATCAAAAAATACTATATGTTTCATTAACATGCTTATTGACATCGTCAAGAACATATATGCCTCATTGAATTGAACCAAGAAAGCTACAATGTTGATGGACAGGGGGACTACACCCTTCAAGCCATTGTACCTTCTCGCTAACACTTGCTGCAAAGCGCACAGCATTACACTCGATAGAGTTTCCTAACGGTAGCTGCCCAATGCACATCGTTAGGCTCGATACGGATAAATCTCCTGAACCAAATCACACTAGAGATTAATCACATCCAATGACTGACGCGAATCCCACCATTGGACAAACGAAAAACTTCTGAAGCGAATCCCAGAGTTCCGTTCACTTTCAGTCACTTAGTATCCGAAGCGAATCCCAAAACTAACACTGACGGATTAATTTCCTGATGCAAATCACACTAGAGATTAATCTTGTTCAATGGCTGACACGAATTCCACCATTGGACAAACGAAAAACTTCTGAAGCGAATCCCAGAGTTCCGTTCACTTTCAGTCACTTAGAGCACCCGTACAGGTAAAATTCGATTGCTTATGCTATTTGAGGATGCGCAAGCACTATTTGAGGTGGAGCAGTCACTATTCATCAAATAGGATGTGCAGTTCCTGTTTTTCGCGCAGCGGTGCCATAAAATAGTACCTCCTATTACTATTCACAAATTAATTTTTTTTATTTCTTAATAAATTTATACTCCAATAAGACGACACATATTTTTCAATTTTGTCGTTACGTGATTAGTGATAATGACAAATTTGTCGTAAATACAAGCTGTTAAAATCGACTATTTTAAAAAAATGAATATGACTATACTTTGGTTGTGAGAGTTGTAGAGTATTTCATTGCGAGCTCACTGTAATTTTCATAAAATTTTTGGACACTCAAACTATTAATTATGAATTTCAGATGTTTATTAGTCAATTTCAAATTTAAACAAAAAAATATATTTGGTTTAATCTGGGTCGTCCGATCGAATTTTGGATTCAAAATGGACGGTCCATATCTTCTTGACCGTTGGGATGTAAATCTCAGTCCGTAAGTCCACGTGGCGCGATGTGATTGGACGTTAATTTTAAAAAATATTACAATACACGCGCCGGACATAAAAAAAAATTTGGAGCAACCTGGCGTCACCCACGTGTGTGGGCTCTACCAGGCAGCTCGTGCTCTAGCACGAGCACAGACTGCTCGAGCAGCTTCTCGGGGTGCCGGTCAAAGTGTGGTCGCCGTCGTGCTCCATCGCCATTGCACGTCGCCTTTTCATCCTGCTTATGCTACCGACCACCCTGGCCCGCCTTTTCCTCCTGCTCGTGCCGACACCGGTGAGGGTGCTCTTAGTATCTGAAGCGAATCCCAGAACTAATACTGACGGATTAATCTCTAGAACCTAATCACTCATAATTCACCAAGCATTCATGAGTCATAATGCACATTACTTGCCACCTCACATAGTGTGTCGCATCTCGATTCACATATCGTTTAAACAATTACTGCCCTTGGCACATTACATACATATAATGCACTAGCATACAATTATGATGCACCACACATACAAACAAAATCACTTTGACTTACCTCATGATGTATGACTTACTATCTCGTGTGACCTCATCCGTTTATCACTATCGACTCCTCTCAAAGTTACTCATTATATATCGCATAATTGCTCATACTTTTTTAAAGATGTATGTCTATTATTTCTTGACACACTAAATGTAACTAACCAGACACTCAATTAAGTGAGCTCATTCTTAGTTGAGCAGTTAGGAGGACTAGGGGTGGTATACTATGATTAGTAATTATACATTACTTATGCTTAGTAACCGTAATTTTTGTAACTCCCCAACAAAGAAAGAACCTCTTAATTGAGGAGTTGAGGGACTTGTTAGTACTAGGTATGAATACCTAGGTCACTAAGCATAAGTAATGTACTCAAAGTAGCAAGCTCCACATGTCAAGACCTAAACTCAACAAAGACAATGAAGACCAAGAAGGAAATGGTAAAGACAAACAAGCGGGAGTCACCTCCTCATGTTCACCAAGAAACTTCCTCAAACTAGACTAAGGGACTTTGTCCCACATTGAAGAATGTAAGGATGGTTAGCCTCCCATTTTCTATAAAATATGGGCTCACCTCCACTTAGAAACCAATCTTAATTACATTCCACACTCTTGTGTAACCATCATCTTGGACCCATCCTTTGGGCCCGAGAACATAGTAAATGCAAGTAGATTAGCTTGTTATGGTGAACAACTATAAATCATTGTGTCATCTCTTGATTATGCTTGTATTACTCTCACTGTCGATGGCCAAACCTCATAGAGGAACTTGGTTAAAACACCTAGTGCCGCCACTTAGGGGATGATCAATTTGTGTGAGGTCTCTCACGATCTTCTTTACCTCATTTTCCTCTTCCTCCTCTCTCATGTAACCCACGAGTCTTCCATTTATGTCCTTAATGGTTTCCATGTCAATGAGCTTGTTTTTTCGGGGATATTGATCAAAGCGGTGTGTGGCGTCGGCAGTGTGTACCAACTGTTTTTGGATATAAATAGTCATGGTTGGTGGAGCGTCGGTGTGTGCAAAGAGATTTCGTTTTGTCCCGAGTAGTTGAGGTTGATCAAAGACGTACGAGAGTAGCGTCGACTGAGTGGCGAGGCCAGAATCGACCTAGTTGTGCGCGCCTCAAGCCTTGGTTTCTGATTGGGTGGCGTGGGTTAGCATCAGTTTGGGATCCCAGCGGTGAACATTGGTTTGTCGCATCGGCTTAGCACAGAGGTGGGGTAGCCAATCTGAGGAGGCAAACCAAAATCAGTCCCGATCTTGTTTGGATGCACGAGTTCTGACGCTGGAGCCCCAACCTAGCAGTTTCAGTTTTCGCTTACCAAGCGCCATATAAGCGGTGACGAGTTACGGCGAACTGCGCGGCTCTTTTTGGCAAGGGTGGTGCGGTTCAGAGAGGATTTTTGCTGGTATATGGGCTTTCACGACCCTTCTTGGGAGTGGGATGGAAAGTTTGGTTTGTGGCTTGTGGATTCGTCTTTGTAATTCAAAATCCTTGATGGATTTTGGTTTCACGTTTGGGACTCGGGGGATATCGTATATATTCACTCGGCTGATTTCAAAATTATTTTCAAGAATTGGATGTGCCGTCTCAAAATATGCATTCGTTGCAAGGTTTTTCCGCCATATCTGGTGTGTTATTTTACGGCAAACGATGTGGGATTGGCGACTGAGGAGGTATGTCAGAACTTGGGAGTTCTGGTGAATGACCAGCTATTATGTATAGCACGACTATTCCTATTTTATTATGTTATTTACGGCTCAAGTCTTTTAAAGATTGACCCGGCAAATGAAGAAATTCAGCTTCTGATTATCGAGTATCATTATTAGGATTTATGTAGCTTTCTAGTTTCTTTGTTTTATGTAGATTCCATTGTCACTTGGTGCCTTCCTTAGTGAAGTTCATCGAATATGTTTGTACCTTGTCCTTTATTAATGAATTTTTCTAACTTATTAAAAAAAATTGATTTAGTAAATATTTTTTTTAAAATTCAATTCACCCATAAATCGGTTTTATAAGGAAGTGAACATCTGACCTCTTAATCTATAAGAGTAATATCAGGGTGGTCAGCCACTACACTACTAACAGCTAGTTTATAAATTTAAATACAAGCCAAACTTGGATTATAATTGTTATTTGCCAGTTTCAACTAAAACAATTGCTAAACTGCACCAAATTAGATCCAGAACATCAAACTCTGTAAGAAAATCCACTAATTTCCTATGCACATGGCAAGGAAATCCTACAACAAATTCAATTTTTGGCGCACATGTAAATGATACACGAAGGATATGGCATAGCAAGTCAAATAGAACACAAGTGTTTCGAGAATTTTCTGGTATATTGATCAATCTCAAATTGGATATATATACAAGCATACTTACAGTTCTAGAGGAAATTACTAATACCTAATCAATTATAGAATCATACTCAATTATAAAATATACACTTCCTAAATGTACTAGGAGTGTGAGTGTGACTCACTCCAACACTCCTCCTCAAGTTGGATCATACAAGTCTCGAATGCCCAACTTCTCAAGTTAGTCACTGAAGGTCCCGGACGAAACAACTTTGGTAAGGATGTCAGCTAATTTCTCCTTTGAATGAACAAATGAGAATGAGATAATACGAGCATCTAGCTTCTCCTTGATGCTGAGAAGAGTTATGTTTAATTTCTACATGATTCGTCTGATCATGCTGAACAGAGTTATGTGTAATTTCAACTACAGTAGTGTTGTCACAATAAAGAGGCATGAGTCATTTTTGCTTGAAACCCATGTCTCCTAGCAAATACTTCAATCATAACAGCTCACAAACCCCTTAAGCCATATATCTGTACTCAGCCTTTGCACTAGAATGAGCTACCACATTCTGCTTCTTGCTCCTCCAACAAACTAAATTCCACTAACAAATGTAAAGTAGCCAAAAGTGAAACGCCCGTCAGTAATGTTTCTTATCCAGTCTGCATTAGTGTACCCACTAGTCCCTAGTTCTCCATGCTTACAAAACACAAGGCCTTTACCAGTAGCATACTTCAAGTACCTCAAGATTCTTATCACAAAATTCATATGATCCTTACTAGGATTGTGCATACATTAACTCGCAACACTAACTGCATAAGCCAGATCATGTCTAGTGTGTAATAAGTAAATTAACCTCCCGACTAACCTCTAATACCGAGTTTTGTCTGTAAGAACTTAATCAAGATACTCTGCAATCCGATGATTCTACTCAATAGGTGTATTAACAGGTTTACAATCGAGCATACCAATTTAGGCCAACAGATCTAGAACATATTTCCTTTGACTTAACATAATGCAATCCTTGTTCCGAACAACCTCAATATCCAAGAAATACTTCAAGTTCCCAAGGTCCTTCATCTCAAATTCAGAAGACAATTGAACTTATAATCTCTTGATCTCATCGAAGTCACCGCCTTTCACAACCATGTCATCCACATAAATAATCAAAGCTGTCAGCTTACCCTATCGGTGCTTCAGGAACAAAGTATGATCTAAATTACTTTGTTAATACCCAATCTTTTTCATGAAAGTTGTGAACTTTTCGAACTAAACTCTTAAAAACTGTTTCATTCCATACAAATACTTCTTCAATCTACATACCACTTTCTCACCTGTAGAAGTACCATATCTTGGAGGAAGATCCATGTAAATTTCTTCATACAAATCTCCATGAAGAAATGAATTCTTCACATCAAACTGTTACAATGGCCAATCCAGATTAGCTGCCAAAGACATGAGGACTCGAATAATATTGATTTTCGCCAACGGTGCAAATGTCTCATCATAATCCACTTTATATTTCTCAGTACATCCTTTTGTAACCAACCTTACCTTGAATTTGTCAACTGAGTCATATACATTATACTTCACAGTATAAACCCATCTGCACCCAACAGTCATCTTTCTAGGTGGTAAAGGTATCAAGTATCAAGTACCATTCTTGTTGAGAGCCTCCATCTCAACATCCATTGCCTTAGCTCACTTCTCCTCCTTGATTGCATCTTGCACTTTACTAGGAAGAGACACCGCAGATAATTGATTCATAAATGCTACATAAGGCTTAGATGATTTATAGGTTGACATATAGTTAGCTACATGATACTTGGCTTTGGCTAACAAGAGAAGCTCATATTTCTTTGAAGGTTGATCATGGGTTGACCTAACATACAAGACTCTACCAGACTTATGTACACTAGAATTTGACAAATGAATACTACTACATACCTCAGGTGTTGCCAGACCAGGAGAGATCGTTGACGGAGAATGAGAGACTGGACTTGCATGTATATCTTCAACAACTAGTGGCTGAATATGCCACTAACTAATTCTCCTCCTTTCAACGTGTCAGACACTTGTTTGACCTATTGAACACTTTCAGAAATGGGAACAAAGCCATCAACTTAGATTTTTTCGACGAGTCGAACCACATCTTCGACTCGTCGAGACGTTGCTTCAGGACGATCCAGGGTGCCTCCTTCGATGGGTCGAGACTCCTTCTCGACATGTCGAATAACACTCTAGGGTTAGTTTTGGACATGTTCTTCAACGGGTTGAGGCTCCTCCTCGACGTCTCAAATCTCACCTACGGGTTGGTTCTAGTCACAATTTGTGACGGGTCGAGGCCTATTCTCAACGGGTCAAAAATCTCTTCCAGCTGGGACACTTCCAACAATAATAATAACTCCCGGTTCCCCAAATTGGTCCTCATAAAATATATTCTTATCCTCTTCACTAAGAGTTGCGGATGGAGAGAAATAACACAAGTCTTCACTAAGGGTGATATCCATGGTGACATAGAACCTTTAAGATGGAGGATAGTAGCACTTGTATCCTTTATGGTGAGTGCTATAACCAACAAACACACATTTGAGAGCATGAGCCTCCAACTTAGATCTTTGATTATTATGAAAATAAACATATGACACAAAACTAAAGACACGAGCATGAAGTTTGTTGAGAGATGAGATGGCAACATGACGAGACAATACCTAAAATGGAATCTGATTCTGAAGAGTTGTTAATGGTAAGCGATTGATGAGGTGAGAGGCACATAATACAACTTCTACCCAAAGACATGTCTAGAAGATGACGATTCTTTCTCTCGGAAACTCCGTTCTGCTCCGGGGTCTGCGGATAAGTAGTCTAGTGAACAATTCCATACTACTGAAAATAATATGGGATAGAATGATTGAAATCTCCCCTCCATTTTCAGAATGTAATACTTTCACACAAGCATTTTACTAAGTTCAATCAGATTTCGAAACGTAGTAAAGGCAGAAAACACATCATCCTTGTTTTTCAGCAACACAACCCATGTTAGTCATGTAAAATCATCAATGAACAAAACAAAGTATCTAATTCATGTCAAGGTTGGAATCTTCGAATGCCCCTAAACATCAGAATGGATCAACTCAAATTGTACTGAACTAGAATGAGAACTAGGAGAGTAACTAGACTTATAGCTTTTAGTAAACACACAGGTTTCACAATAGAGACTAGATTCTTTTATTCCTAGAAAAAATGATGGCATGGACTTCTTCATAACAAGAAAGTACGGATGACCTAACCGACGATGTCATAACCAGATTTCTTTAACTCGTTCAGAATTCAATGTCAAAGCAACAAATCTTTATGGTGCTTATGTCTCCCCGTTATATATGCAATCCAAGTGAAACAGACTCCCCATCTGATCTCCCTATGCCTATTATTTTTTGAGTACATAGATCCTGAAATATCACATATATAGGATAAAAAGTAACAGAGCGCTTGTTTTGGCAATTCAACTCAGATACTGACAATATATGATGGGATAAATAGGAAACATAAAGAACATTATATAACACAAGATATGGAGTAACTTGGATTGACCCAATACCTAAGACTGGAAAAGATGCACCATTTGCATTAGACACTTTAGGTACAAGAAAAGGTATCAGACTCGAACAAAAAGACTTATCAAATGTTATATGATCAGATGCACCGGAATCAATTATCCATGTATCACCATTAGTAAAGTCAGAAACTTTCAAAGAAATACCAACTTTACCTTGATATTTCTTAGTGAGAGAAACATTACCCTCCAAGTGGTCTTGACTTTCCATGCCACAGAAAATAGGTTCCTCAAACAATGAAATATCCAAAGCCATGACAAATTCTTCACAAGTGAAAAAGACAAGCAACAAACAGATCAAAAAATTGACGAGTCTTCTGATCAGGATAGAGATTTCAGAACAAGATGATCTTAAAGAACAAGAATAGATCTCCAAACAAATTGGCACTAGAAACAGATTTTGACAGGTCGAGAGCAGAATTCAACGCGTCGAACAGATCAGGTCAAGACAAATTCTGTGACATCCTGTCCCTCCGATTTTACAAGTTTAAATTAGTCGCAACTTGCAAGTATAAATATGACTTTCCAAAAATGAAAACTCAAAAATTTCAATTTCAATAAGCCTTTTCTTTTTTTCTCTTTTCTCTCTCCTATTCTTCCCGGCGAGTTTGGCCGACAACACCTAGTCGTTGAACGACCACCAAATCGGACAATCTTGGTGTCAAAATGACCACCCCGACGCCCTCTTCTCTTCCCCCTTAAATCTCAACTCCGTTTCACACCATAGAAACTTGAATTTTGAAGAAATTGAGTGAAAACTTCAAGAACCCTAGAAATTGGATGTTTTTTATTTCGAGCTCAATTCGACCATAGAGACCTATTGGTATTTGTAGTTCTATTCCTTGTGAGTCTAAGCATACTAATAACATGTCTTGATTCAACCAGAAGATGGAGAATCGAAGAATCGAAGAATTTGAGGATTTTTTATGTTCTTGACTTCAAAGATATAATTGAACGTTTTCCTTTGTGTTTTTGGTGTTGTTGTAGAAGAGAAAATTGTTGTTGGGTAAATTTTACATTGTTTGGTGTTCGGCTTGCTGGAAAATGTCATCGGTGTCGCCGCACGCCGACGGTGGTTCATGGCGGCGCTCTGACGGAGGAGATTTTTTATGTAAATTTTATACCATTTTTCTTGTAATTACGTACCGAGTGTAATGAAGAGGTTATTGAGTTGATTTGGATATAGTTATTTAAGACGTGTGATAAATCGAATATTAATGATATGATTTTTACAATTTTAAGGGACGATCAAGTTGAACACTGATTCGATCTTGAGTCGCATAATAATTAAGAATGTGTTGCGACTTTCAAGATATTTAAGGGTTCACAACTTGAGATTAGAATTAAGTTTGTAAGAACTCTAGAAAGTGTAATGTTCGAGAATGCGGTGATTGTGCTCATTAGTAAACGAGCTTAGCTATTCAATATGGCTGACTAGTTATTAAATAAGTATCATTGTTTTAGGACGAGATATTGAAAGACAATGACACACATATAGAACGCCGACATACATGCTTTGCCTTGATAGAAATTACAGCATAGTACTGTGAGTGGACTCTTTGATTTTCACAGTTGATTAGCGAGTCTATTTATTATTTAATTCCAGTTCAATTAGAGATTTCAGTTTTCAGCGTATATTTTGGTGGCTAGTTTCAATATCATTTTCAGTTTGTTTTGCATCGATGCATTGATTACTTGGTTGATCCCCGAGTGGCTCCAGGGGAGGATCAGCACTTCCCCCCGACATTCATGTCGTCTTTATGTCAAGAGTCGTCGGACGAATTTAGATGGCCAGAGGTTTGATGACTTTTGTCACCACCTCCACTTGTGCACGACACTCGAGAAGGGTCAAAAGTCCCCCTCAACGTATCCTTATATTTTTTTAGTCTTTTCGACTCGCTTAGTATTTTATTACATATGACAGTGAGAACACAATTATTTTTTAGTTTCTAGTTCAGTTATTTTCGTCCACTCACTCTGACATTTTTCTGTGTTTCCCTGGGTCGTTCGTTTTAAATAAGTATCGTGCATGTTAGTCAGCTGAAGTCGTGACCGTCCAGGGTATGAGGCATAACAGTCTATCGCTTCTGTTTTCATAGTTTAGATTCTTTGTATAGGTTTTGGGGTTACTTATATCGAATCTTCGATACAAGTCATCCTAACACGAGTCTCGCGGGATCCACCCTGGATTACGTGTTAATCTGGGACGGATCCTGTCAATTGGTATCAGGGTATTAGGTTTTCAGATCCTGTTGATAATCTTATATTGTTAGTGATGCTTAGAGCGCGATGGTCCGACTGCAGTAGACTCATCGTATGTCTTCGGGTATTAGTGTCATTGAGGATATAGGATAATCTTTCAAATATGTAGTTTCTCAAGTGTCATGCCTCATTGACGTGATCAATGACTTCAGGATCTGCACTCATCAGTCAATAGTTTCAACGACGAGTTACCTTTTTGACCTTTAGAGAGAGAGGTAGGCATCGTAGATTGAGCCTTGAGTTTTTATTATTTTTCACATATAAGATTTATAGAAGTTCATATGCAATTCTCACGTTAATGCAAAATTGTGGAGTCAAGTTTCGGACAAGTTGTCTTACGTTGATTGAGCAATATTGTGAACTCTTTGTTTCCACCACACACTTCAAGTTTGTGTCCATTCCATGATGGTACTAGTATGTCGGGTACCTCACCACTATGATTGCATACCATGCATTTTCATTTAGGCGTCAGATTTCTTCTTCGATGCATTTGTAGAAATCAAGAAGGTCGTAACCATCTGCGTTGCTTATTAGTCTTAAAACGGCAACCTGAGCATCACTGCGTAAAAACTATTGGGATTATGGTAAGGGAACTATGAGAATTGGTACAAGTAGTTTGTATAATTATCATTCTGTACTCAGCTATTTTTGTATTTCTTCCAACGAGAAATCAGAGATACATGGCAAGTTAGAGAGCTTGCTTCTTTGTACCTACATAGTGGCTCTTGAGATGCGATGCAACAATTTGTAGCTATGTAATTGATTTCTCCCCTTAGTGAATTGAATATCAACAAACCTTTTTCCAATACTCATTTTGTTTGTTCCTACATTCGAGATCTGTTTGTCGATATGAGTCATGAGCATGAGTACACGAGGTGTTTGTGATGATAACTTCGGAAAGTAAAGTTTTCATGGGAATAGACTCAATAATCGGGTTTGCCCACGGTGGATATACTTCTAAGTTTGTGATTTTAGCGCCTTCAACTTGTAGTGTTACGGGTAATGTGCTTCCTTTTTCATAGTGAAAAATTTATAGTCTCGTAATTGTGGATATTATAAATAGGGTATCAAGGATATGGCATAATCGTGAAATTGAAGATGAAGTTTAATGTAGAGGTCAAGTTGATCCTCTGATAGTTTTTGGGATTATATAATTATCAAGAGTACGTTTTCTTGAGCCACATGTTTACCTTTGGCTCAACTCTTGTCGCTTCGACCTGACCCAACTATCTCATCCGCCACCATCTTTCTTGCTAGCACTATGGTTGGTGTTTAAGTTAATGTTTTGAAGTGCTCTTTCTCCTGGTTCATTTTCATTTAGGTTTGTTGTATGTAGATACCAACCAAGAGAATTGAAATGATGTCTTTCTGGGGAGCACTACCGTTGTATTCTATGGTGCTTTGGCCAGTCGTGGACATCGGGGGTGAGGGTGAACTATATTCTTGTATAGTATGCAGCTATAAATACATAACCAAATGTTGTGGAAAATATAGTTGCTTTTCGAGTATGCAGCATTTGCCAACTTAATATTAAGAATTCTTCGTCTTTTATCGCGGATTATGTCACTGGTTTGGAACTTTGCATTTGCATCATGTTCATGATGATTACAGCCGGACACGTTACTGCTATGAGTGCATCTTATTCTATTTCAGATGTTCGATCAATTTGGTCGACTCTATTGGGTAGACTGAGAACATAGTAGGCGATGTGCATTGTTCCTCATTTAACACATCAAAGAGTTCGATAATATCAGCATTTTAGCCGCCTCGATTTTTGGCAAATTTCAACCTAAAGTCGACAATTCAAACACATCCACCCACCTGTAAATTTATCTATTCTGTTTTATTTTCCAAGAAATGACCTTAGATCCCAACTCCAACCTCTTTTCTTCACGTGAGATGGACATCACTTGTTGTATATTATAGCAGCGACACTTTAGTATTTTTCTCCACTAAGCATTGTGATTAGTGTAGTTGTTGAGTTAGATCATTTTCCCCTCAGGCCATAACATGAAATTTGATTAAACCACCACCGTAGCCACCTCAATGCGCGGTGAGTATCAAATAGACGTCACTAGTGGAGATTCATTCTCACTATCTTGTGAATCTACTAATGCAACTTTTGTTTGTCAGGATTAACCTTTAATCTCTTTACTCCAATTTTTTGATAAGTTGGTCGTGTTCATTTTTTGTCGTGAACACATTTCTCTCTATAAAGATGTCTTTAGAAATGAGCAGCTAGCTTGGAAATATGAATTTTCTAGTTATGAATTATGAGAGTTCGTGAGAAAGAAGTTGAGTATGTTTTGACACTAATATATGTTGCACAATCTCTGGATTCTCGCTAGACTAGTTAGAAGAGCATCATGTTGATGACCTAGCGATCATCACTTGCATGAGTATATAGAAGAAAATCATATACGGAAATGCAAACTTTCGATTGTCTTTGACGAAGATGTAGTAAATCGATCCTATGGGATATAGAGTTTTATCATTGATTACTACCGGAGAGTTGTCTCGTTCTTTAGACTTCACAACATTCTGATCCTCTGGTTAGTTTTCATTGGTTAAGTATCCAGTGTCACAGGAATCACAAATGTTTATTGCTGGATCGTGAGGGAGGTGGCAACAATTCAATTATTCAATACCAGTTTGGGTCTAGGTATCTAGATTAGTGCCTCAGTATTTTACCTCCTCGAGTGGACAAATTTTGTAGGCATACGTTTATGTGTAAGTAGAGGTCTATGTCTATTGCCAATGAATCTTTCGGTGTTAAATAACAGTAGATGTTTATATTTGAGTCTTGTGTGTGAGCTAGTGATATTCAAATTTAGGTGCGATGTTATTATGAAAATTATGGTACATGAGTCATGTGACTGGTGATGATGATGATGAGTTTTATGACTCAAGTTATGTAGCAACATTACTTTTTCATCACTGATAAATGCACAACTAACATTATTAATCAGACTTTGGAGGAAATACGTGGTTTTTATCTCTAGATTTGACAGTAAATTGAGATGATAGTTTGACTCCCTGGAGTTTGCCTGTAGTTTCAAGTTTACCAGAGGCAAATCTTACTTGATATCTTACAAGTCTCTTTACAGTATAGTTATTAAGAACTGAGACAGTTCTTATAGTGTGTGCAACGGAAGTTATGAACCATGGAGATATTAAGTATTGCAATCATTATGTTATGATGAGCATCTATTTGAGTCGATCATTTCCAAGATACGGTGTTGTTTAGTATTGTTTAGTTTGATCATGAAAAATTCAGATGGGATACAGTGTCCACAGTTTGTTTGTGGGATTTGTTATTGGAAGTGTTCTCTTCATGTAGGTTTTTGGGTTTCTTTGAGTTTTAGGGGAAACTATGCCAAATTTTTAGTAGAATTTTCAAGAATAAGAGAACTGAGTAGGCTTAGAAATTTGCTTGTGATGGGTCAAATGCCCACTTATGTTACTACTTTAGAATGGTTAGTCTGAGTCCTCAGTTGGTTACCTTTGTGGCCTAGAGGGTCATTTTATATAAGTGTTTGAGGAGGGACACCTCAAGTAGGCTTTCGGTGCAGGGCTTTGGTGGTGATCAGTTAGGCACTTTAGAATTAGAGCCGCACCACCACTCAGGCAGCAAGCATATTATAATCGAAACTGGGGAAATGACCGATTGGACTGATCGGAGAGACCGACTACATTAGTTTAACTTGCCAATAGTGTTGACATATGTATAACAAGGTTTTCGATGTTTATATTACAGAGCTTGCAACAAGATCTTTTCATGTATCGATTTTATAGTGAGTAGTTGTTGGTGACTCTCTATCAGAAGAGTAAGATTTCGTAATAAGGCGATGACATTGAGAAAGTATTATGGTTAATCCTCTTGATGGTGAATGTTACTTGAGAATTGAAAGAACTCATGCGAGAATAGTTGCTTTACTAGTATATGCATAAATTTCGAGGACGAAATTTTATTAAGAGGAGTAGATTGTGACATCCCATCCCAAGAATTCTCTTTTTATGATTTATTTAAGGTTAATCAAGGAAGATAGTTTGTTTTTACCGTTGGTAATTACTGATGACATTTTTATCAAAATTTTATTCGTTAAGTTTTCGAGAAATTTCTTTAAGGAAAGTCGTATAGTTCGTCGAAACGAGTTCGTAGCCACATCAAACATTAAAATTGGAGTTACGATAAAGAAGTTTTCGTAACTCTGATTTTACGAATTTAAATTAGTCGCAACTTGAGAGTATAAATACGACTTTCGGAAAATGAAAAGTTAAAACTTTCCATTTCAGTCAACCTTTTTTTTTCTTTTCCTTTCTCTCTCCTCTCCCCCACGTCTCTCCTCTTCTTCCCGGCTAGTTTGGCCGACGACACCTCGCCATCGAACAACCACCAAATCGGACAATCTTGGTGTCAAAATGACCACCCCGACGCTCTCTTCTCTTCCCCCTTAAATCTCAGCTTCGTTTCACACCATAGAAGCTTGAATTTTGAAGAAACTGAGTGAAAACTTCAAGAACCCTAGAAATTGGATGTTTTTTATTTCGAGCTCAATTCGATCATGAAGACCTATTAGGCTTTGTAGCTGTATTCCTTGTGAGTCTAAGCATACCAATAACACGTCTTGATTCAACAAGAGGAGGGAGAATTGAATAATTAGAAAAATTTGTAGAAGAGAAAATTGTTATTGGGTAAATTTCGCACTGTTTGGTGTTCGGGTCTCCTGAAAATGTCACTGACGCCGCCGCGCGCTCCTGCAGAGGAGATTTTTTATGTAAATTTATACCGTTTTTCTCGTAGTTACGTACCGAGTGCAATGAAGAGGTTATTGAGTTGATTTGGACATAGTTATTTAAGAAGTATGATTAATCGGATATTAATGATATAATTTTTACAATTTTAATGGTCGATCGAGTTGAACACTGATTCGATCTTGAGTCACATAATAATTAAGAACGTGTTGCGACTTTCAAGATATTTAAGGGTTCACAATTTAAGATTAGAATTAAGCTTGTAAGAACTCCAGAAAGTGTAATGTTTGAGAATGCAACATTCTCGGCGATTGTGCTCGTTGGTAAACAAGTTTAGCTATTCGATATGACTTTCGACGACTAGTTATTAAATAATCATCATTTTTTCAAGACGACATATTGGAAGCTAATGACACACATATAGAACGCCGACATACATGCTTTGGCTTGATGGAAATCATGGCACAGTATTGTGAGTGGACACTTTGATGTTCACAGTTGATTAGCGAGTGTATTTATTATTTAGTTCCAATTCAATTTGAGATTTTAGTTTTCAGCGTATATTTTGGAGGCTAGTTTCAATATCAGTTTCAGTTTATTTTGTATCGATGCATTGCTTACTCGGTTGATCCCCGAGTGGCTTCAGGGAAGGATCAGCACTTCCCCCCAACATTCACGTTGTCTTTATGTCAGGAGTCACCAAACAACTTTAGGTGGCTAGAGGTTTGATGACTCTTGTCACCACTTCCACTTGTGTCGGATACTCGAGAAGGGTCAGCAGTCCCCCTCGACATATCCTTATATCTTCTTAGTCTTTTCGACTCACTTAGTAATTTATTATATATGATAGTCAGGATACAGTTATTTTTCAGTTTCTAGTTCAGTTATTTTCATCCACTCACATGGACGTGTTTCTGTGTTTCCCTGGGGCTTTCGTTTTAAATTGCCCAGCTTGCAGGTTAGTTAGCTGAAGTCGCGACCATCCAGGGTACGAGGCATGATAGTCTATCGCTTTTGTTTTCATAGTTTAGATTCTTTGTACACATTTCGGGTTACTCGTATTGGGGTTACTTGTATTGAATCTTCAGTACACGTCATCCTAACATGAGTCCCGGGAGATTCACCTTGGATTACGTGTTAATCTGGGACATAACCTGTTAGATTCGTAGTTGAAAAACATGTAAGATCCTCAAGATTGCCAGGATCAATTTTGGCTCTGATGCCAAGTCAAATAGAACACAAGTGTTTGGGGGAATTTTCTGATATATTAATTGATCCCGAATTGGATATATATACAAGCATACTTACAGCTCTAGAAGAAAATCACTTACACCTAATTAATTACAGAATCCTACTTAATTACATAGTATACACCTTCTAAATATACTAGGAGTGTGACTCACTCCAACCAACATAACACTCATATGTCGATCAGCCTATTACAATCATTTCACCATCATTTTCCAAAACGACTTCCCTTTATAGCTAGTGAGACTTCACTAGCTATTATGTATCTCACGCATAAATCTCAACCATTCATTACTATCATTCAAGCCTTATTTGGTCATTTTCCAACATTGTAGATTTGTTATCTTCCCATTTTAACCCTGACAAAAATTACCCAAATTCACCAAGTCTTCGCCACGATCCAGTCAAAGCTCAACTTTCTGCTGCCCATCCAGGCCATCATCACCACTAACATCAACGACTCTTTCTCCCTCCCTCTGCTTGATATCGGAGTTCTTGACGTGGACCTCGTGGAGTCGTGGAGATAGAAGGTGAATACGGGGATGATGTCGACAGAGACTCTAGATGCCAAGATTTTGGGCACATGTAGATGAGACGGCGTAGCTCTGGGGTGGAGAGGCTAAAGAGGTTTAATCTCTTGTCTTTTCAGGAAACTAAAAGTTAGAGAATAAGTTTTCTATTTTACTAAGTCTTTGTTTCTGTTTAATAATACATAATCCTAAGGAGCTGTTAGAGTTAGAATAGGACTTATTTTGAATTTCAAACGTGATAGCAGCAGTAGCTAATCACGACCTACTTTGTAGGAGTTTTGTTAAGATGTAAGACTATTTAAAGCTAAAGTTTTTCAATAAGAAGGTAGATCATTCATCCATTTTGTTCTTGAGCTTTGATTGTAGAGTTTTCATTCAGGGCATTCTAACAATTTGGTATCGGAGCCCTTAACAGGGCCTGATTGTGCATCTCGGGTTTGAGTAAACAGTGTGTGTGTGTGTGTGTGTGTGTGAGAGAGAGAGAGAGAGAGAGAGAGAGAGAGAGAGAGAGAGAGAGAGAGAGAGAGAGAGAGAGAGAGAGAGAGAGAGAGAGAACTGATGGCAGAAGCAAGCTCAACGCAGTTGAAGCTTTTGGCTGAGAGCAACTCAGCTCCGGTATCCATCTAAATATTTGATGGATACTATGATCACTGGTCAGAGCTCATGGAGAATTTCATTCGCTCCAGAAAGTTATGGCACCTCATTGAAGTTGGTGTTCCAACTCCTGTGCATGTGCGTGAACAAGTCACTACTTTCTCAACTATTGTGGCAGAAGGAAGACAACACACAGAAGCACAAAGGAAGAGAGAAGAAGACTTGCACCAAATAATTGAGCAAATGAAGGAGGATGATCTGAAGGTTAAGAATTTCCTTTTTCAAGCTATTCATAGGACTATCATGGACACAATTATTGATAGGTCCTCTTCGAAGAGCATATGAGATTCCATGAAACTAAAATATCATGGTTCATCCAAGGTGAAGAGAGCTAAGCAGGCACTAAAGAAAGACTTTGAGATCTTGCAGATGAAGGAGGATTAGAGGATTGATGAGTTCTTTGCTCGGACTCTCACCATTGTGAACAAGCTGAAAGTTCATGGTGGTCAGAATATGTCACAGATTGAAATAGTAGAGAAAATTTTGAGGTCATTGGCTTCGAGATTTGACTATATAGCATGTTCAATCAAGGAATCCAATGACCTTGATTCAATGACGCTTGACGAGTTACACATCAGTTTGCTTGTCCATGAGCAGAGATTATGTAGAATCAATGGAGGAATGAGGGATGATCAAGCTCTCAAGGTGACATCAAGTGAAGGAGGTAATCGAGGCAGAGGCAATAGGGGTCGAGGATAAGGAGGTAACATGGGAAGAGGTCGAGGAAGAGGCAGCTTTAACAAGGCCATGGTAGAATGTTACAAATGTCACAAGCTTGGAAATTTTCAGTATGAATGTCCAAGTTGGAACAAGGACGCAAATTATGCAGAGGCAGAGTTCAATGAGCATGAATAAATACTACTAATGGCTTATGTCGATTTGAATGAAGGAAAAAGGATGATGTGTGGTTCCTAAACTCAGGGTGCCCAAATCAAATGAGCGGTGATTTTTCGAAGTTCTGTGATTTGGATGATCGAGTTCGGCATCATTCAAGCTTGGCAAAAACTACAAGATGATGGTGCAAGGAAGAGGTAGACTCATGATTTCCATTCATGGTGTCACCTGCAGCTTTTCAGATGTGTTTTATGTGCCAAGGTTGACTAACAATCTTCTTAGTTTTGGTCAACTACAAGAAAGAGGGCTTACTGTTTTGATGCATGGAGGGAAGCGCATAGTACACCATCCAGAGAGAGGTCTCATCATTCATACATATATGAAAACCAAGCAAATGTTTGTGATTGTTGCCAATACACAAGAAGAGAAGTGCTTTCACTCTAGTGTGCAAAAGCAGGATCTAGCCAATCTGTGGCACTGTCGGTTTGCACATCTAAGTCAAAAAAGATTGAAGATGCTACAGGAGAAAAAGATGTTTAGTGGATTGCCGAAACTTACTTCTTCATCATCAGTATGTGTGAGCTGCCTTGTCGGGAAGCAGCACAGAGATCCCATACCAAAGAAAAGTATGTGGAGGGCTACACACAAGGTTCAACTTGTTCATGCTGATCTGTGTGGACCGATAACTCAAGAATCAAATAGAAAGAAGAGGTATGTCATATGCTTTATTGATGACTTTAGTTGAAAATCATGGACATTTTTTCTTGTTGAGAAATTAGGAACTTTTAGCTACTTTAAAATTTTTAAGAGCATGGTCGAGAAGGAATCTGGTATGAGTATTAAGTGCTTGCGTACTGATAGAGGAGGAGAGTTCAATTCAAATGAGTTTAATCAGTTCTGTAAGGAGCATGGTATTAAAAGGTAGCTCACAACCGCCTACACCCCGCAATAGAATAGAGTTGTCGAACGGAAGAATTGCACCTTGATGAACCTCGTGTGTTCCATATTGTCAGAGAAAGAAGTACCAGAACCTTTCTGGCATGAGGCGGTCAAGTGGACCACTTATGTATTAAATAGAAGCCCAACCTTGGAAGTGAAGAATGCTACACCAGAGAAGATGTGGTGTGTTGTCAAACCAACAGTAAGTCGTTTTCGGGTGTTTGGGGTATGTTCACATTCCAGATGCTAAAAGAACTAAGTTAGAAGACAAGAGTCATGCTTGTGTATTGATGGGGTCAGTGATGTGTCCAAAGCCTACCGTTTGTATGATCCTGTAAAGAAGAAAATTGTAGTCAGTCGTGATGTTGTATTTGAGGAAGACAAAAAGCGGAGATGGGATGAAGAAGAAACAAGCAAAGGAAAACTCACTTGGGGAGACATGTATAAAAGTGACGAAGAAGATGGTGAGATGAATGCTGATATCGAGGAGGAAGAAGATGATGCACGTGGTAAGGTTCAGGCACAAATGAAAGAATTAGCAGAAGGTACTAGTAGTGCACCTATACCTCGCACTCTCTCTGGAAGAATCAGACAAGCTCCACCTTATTTGGAAGATTACACCACCGGAGAAGGTTTGTCAGAGGAAGAGATTAAAGCCAACATAGTCATGACCAGTGCCGCTGATCCGATTACATACGAGGAAGAAGCTGAAAGTATATAATGGAGGAAGTCTATGGATGCTCAGATTGATGCAATAGAGAGGAACGCCACTTGGTCACTTGTTGATTTACCAAATGGAAGCAAAATGATCGGTGTCAAGTGGATCTACAAGACAAAGTTCAATGAGCATGGAGAAGTTAAAAAATTCAAGGCTCTGTTGGTGGCAAAGGGGTATTCCCAAAAATATGGGATTGACTACATCGAAGTATTTGCACAAGTGGCAAGAATGGAGATGGTAAGGATGGCTGTGGCACTTGCAGCCCAGAGAGATTGGAAGATTTATCAATTGGATGTGAAGTCCGCTTTTCTGCATGATGAATTGAGTGAAGATGTGTATGTAGAACAACCAAGAGGGTATGAGAAGAAGGGAAATGAGAACAAGGTGTACAAGCTTCATAAGGCTTTGTACGGTCTAAAATAAGCTCCACGAGCTTGGTTTAGTCGTATAGAGGCCTGGTTCATCAACGAAGGGTTTGAAAAGTGTGCAAATGAATAGACTCTGTTCACAAGAAGGAGCAAGGAAGGTAAATCTTAATTGTCAGCATACATGTCGATAATTTAATCTATACCGGAGATGATGCAGTTGTGTTAGGAGAGTTTAAAGCATCAATGATGAAGGCTTTTGAGATGACTGATTTGGGGATGATGAAATTATTTCTTGGAGTGGAAGTCTCTCAATGCTCAGAAGGCATTTTTATTTGTCAAAAATCTTATGCATAGGAGGTCTTGAAACGATTTGGGATGGAAGGATGTAACCCAGTAAATAGCCCCATTAATTCTGGTCACAAGCTCAATAAGGATGAACATGGTGTGAGAATGGATGAGTCTTTCTTTAAACAAATTGTGGGAAGTTTGATGTATCTCACAGCGACTTATCCAGATTTAATGTACAGTGTAAGCCTTATTAGCAGGTTTATGGCCAAACCAACTGAGGCTCACTTGTTGGCAGCAAAAAGGATACTTCGTTATTTGAAAGGGAGATGGAACTATGAAATTTTATACAAGAAGGGAGAGTCTGAAGCATAAGAAGCATTTACTGATAGTGATTATGCAAGTGATGTAGAAGATCGCAAGAGTACTTCTGGCTATGTCTTTCTTCTGAGTTCGGGGGCGGTTTCATGGGTTTCTAAGAAGCAGCCAATAGTCACTCTATCCACAACAGAGGTCGAGTTTGTAGCTGCAATAGGTTGTGCAAGTCAAGCAATTTGGATGCGGAGGGTGCTAGCAATGCTTGGTCAAAAGTAGGAGAGGTGTACTATCATTCATTGTGATAATAGTTCAGCAATTAAATTGTCAAAGAATCCGGTGATGCATGGAAGAAGCAAACATATTGATGTGAGGTTCCATTTTCTACGTGATCTTACAAAGGATGGTGAAATTAAGTTGATTCATTGTGGAACTCATGATCAGATTGTTGATGTGATGACAAAGCCACTGAAGTTGGATGATTTTCGGAAGTTCAGAGAGAAGCTGGGCGTGTGTGCTGCTGAAGAATTAAATTAGCTGTTATACTGCAGTCAGTTTAGGGGAGGGATTGAAGAGGTTTAATCTCTTGTCTGTTCAGGAAACTGAAAGTTAGAGAATCAGTTTTCTATTTTACTAAGTCTTTGTTTCTGTTTAATAATACAGTCCTAAGGAGCTGTTAGAGTTAGAATAGGACTTATTTTGAATTTCAAACATGATAGCAACAATAGCTAATCATGACCTGCTTTGTAGGAGTTCTGTTATGATGTAAGGCTATTTAAAGCTAAAGTTGTTCAATAAGAAGGTAAATCATTCATCCATTTTGTTCTTGAGCTCTGATTGTAGAGTTTTCATTCAGGGGTTTCTAACAAAGGCCGGTGGAGACGACAATGAAGTGAGCGGTGGATTTGAAGTCGGAGAGGGAGAATGAGATGATTAGAGGGTGGTGGACGACGAGGGAGAAGAGGCCGGTTTGCCGGGAGAGTGTTGGCCTTTGTTGGTGGTGATGTATGTGCATAAGACATACATAGTTTGCATCTGTTTAATTTGAGATAGTGGTGGTGGTAGATGAATGAGATCGATGAATCGATCGTAGATTACTTTGAGAGAGAGAGAGAGAACTGATGTGGTGGGTGGTCAAGGAACTTGCGGCATAAATATTTTTCTCAAGGGCAAGTAAGGAATTATGCGGCAGGTGAAGTAACGTGGGAGGTGGAGTGTCCTGTCCGACCATTTTCATTCATATTCATATGAGGAATGGAGATTGATGGCATTTCCATAGATGAGGGCAGAACAATCACCCCAAAACTTATAGCTTAAGGTGTACATTAGCTTCATCCAGAAACAAAGCAAGGTAGCTTGCAACTTAAGCCAAGCCAGTGTGCAAAGATCGAGAGGAATAAAAACTTAACTATGGAGGCTAGCCAGCTAGTACTAGTAGTATAACTGTGCTGAGAAGTTTGGTATTGTACGTTAGGCATACTTGCGCTTTGATCGTCTACTCATCAAGAATCTGATGTACGTGGTTACTAATTACGTGTATGGAAATGTGTTGCATCTCATGCGCTCTATGAGCTCATTCAGTCCAGTGATATATATGAATGGTGCTTTGACCTTTGCATGACTGCCTCCGAGATTGAACCAACTTCGAATTCTAGCTGATCGTGTTCTGATGTTGTCGATGCTTGTACTCGATCCTAGGTGTGCCAAGTACGTCTGTGAACATCATATATCATATCGCTTTGAGTAACGAATTCCAAGATAATAAATTAACTTGAACGTCCTTTCGATTATAAATTTGGATTCTAAAAATAAATCGTGAAGCTTGGGAAGAACATGATCAATCAAATATTTTTTTTAAAAAAAAATCAACAACAAAAAGAAATATTGACTTTTGAATTGAGACCGAAAGATCGACGATTTCTCAAACTTTCATGTACGTAAGAATATATCATTGTTCTAAAAGAGGGTAAAGAAACAAACGTAAATTCTTCATATTTTCCCCGAATAAGCGATGGACAAAGTGTGACCATGCATGCATGTTTTAATTTTTTTTTTATGATATGATTTTGCCAACCGATGGACATCACCTGAATCATATATGGAAGTGCAGATCTGAAATTTTGGAAGAAAATCCAGTGCTCTCTCTTAAACATAGCAAGAAGATCCTTCGACAACCTAATGGAGGCATGAAATTGAAACACAAGCAGGGTGCACCAGATTTTCATGTATATACCAGATGCCAATTCATGGCATTTCCAAAGATGGCATAATAATCACCCTGTAAAACCACTGCTCGAGTTTAGTTCCACTTCATCCAGCAACAAAGCATACTGACTAGTTAGCACATCGAATATCCAATATCGATCCAAAGAGAAGAACTAGCTAGAGCTTAATTAACTATATATGGAGCTCACTAATGGTGCTGTGGTGAGATCACTGAGATGTGTGGTCTTGCTAGGCTTGCATGTGCTTCCAATGGCGCTAGCAGCCTCAGGCCCCTCAACTCCAGCTCCTCATAGTCATGGAGAGTCATCTGTCGATGACGTTCCGAACACCAGTACTGTAACGTGTGCGGAACAGTGTTGCATGTCTTGTGCGATAACCTTGCCCAATATTTTCAAATATGCAGCCTGTATTAAGTCTTGCATCACTGCCTGTAAGTCGACCCATCAGCCAACTTCAGAAGTTGCGTATTCTTGTACTCGTTCTTGTGTCGACTCTATAACCAAATCACTCGCCAATAATCCCTCCTCTATAACCAAATCACTCGCCAATAATCCCTCCTCCATTTTTGGTACAAATTATGCTCTCTCTCTCTCTCTCTCTCTCTCTCTCTCTCTCTCTATATTGACTGTGCTTCATAGTACTAATGATGTTGTTGTTTGACGTGTATGCAGATGCTGTGCGCTATGTGGACGGGTATGTGGATTCTTGCTATCAAAGCTGCACCAGGAATAATAACTCTACTGAATAAGAACCAATCAGCTGCTAATTAATAGCGTGCCATGCATGCAGCTTCAGTACGTAAAACATTCCTGGTGTAACAAATATTAGTATAACGAATAATAATGAATATTATTGTAGGAGAATTACATATGTAATGTATATCCTGCATATATATATATAGATATATCGATGTAATTGTTTCGACTTTCGAAAGAGATCAAATTAATAATAACACGAAGATCGCAGTTTCTTGTTATTATCGGATTCTTTTCTGGCTCGATTTATATATCAATAATTACTGAAAATTCCTATAATTAAGCTATAATTTTGAGAAAAAGTTTTCCTGACCAACAAAAATTTGAAATATTCTCATTAGTCAACTAACTCTAAGAAAAGTTTTCACACTAGCCAATTTTACCTGATTTCTTATACTTTATTTCCAAAATTACCCTCGTAAACCAAAACTCTCTCTTTCTCTCTCACCAGATCCTCTAGGAGGATACGAGCCTTATTCCGATTGATGAAAATCTGCCCCGGCCTTGAACCTAGTCGGCCTCCGATGCATCCCATCGCCGCATTTGGTCATCGGTCTTCGCGCCTCGCTCGCCGTGCATCCTTCGTTGCTCTCTGCCCAGCTACGCCACACTCATCTCTTGGACCCTGAAATTGACGTGCCATCGGGAACTGTGTGCGAACCCGAACAACGATCTTTTTAGTAGTATTTGAGGTTCGTCTTCTCTTTCATTTCTATAGGTTTCTTTATCTTCTCTGGTTATTCCTTTTAATTATTTATCCTTCTACTCATTGGGAGCAACTATATTGGCATGTAGGGATCCCTTAGGGGAGAAGATTGTTGAGAGCTTTCTTGATGGGATGGGCGTGGAGGAAAGTACGAAAATGAAGATTATAAAAATCATCAAAGCCATGGGTGAGTAAGGTGCTACTATCTTAAGGTGGTTGTACTGTTGATTTTGGTTTCAAATTGCAACTTGTAGAAGAGCACACCAACTGTTCAACATAATGCTTGACTCAGATGTTTTGATCATTTTCTTGTTTCTTTTGGCATTAAGTGACCATAAGTTCTTAAAAAATATTGTTGTATGTTTTGGACATATTTGTTTTGTTATAGAATATGTATGTTATCGAATATATTATTTTTTTTATTGTGGATGTGTTTCGTTGTGTTAATATATTTTCTACAAATTGTTGCGTTTTTTGAATTGTTGTGTTGATGTTTAGTCGAGTTAAGTTGGAATCTACAATTGTGACGTTAAACTGAGTATCAGTTGACCCACGACTCAGTGTTAGTTGACCCGCGACTGAGTATCAGTTGACCCGCTACTGAGTATCAGTTGACCCCCGACTGAGTATCAGTTGACCCTCAATTAAGTATCAGTTGATGAACCTATAGTCTAGAGACCTTAACGGTCAACGATCAATGGTCAAAGTCAATGGTCAAAGTCGCCAGAATTCGGCCATCAGTCACAGGAATCCGGCCAAGTCACCGGAATCCGGGTTTCGATCAACAGTCAACGCCGGCTAAGTCTAGTAAATGGTTAATGGAGAGGTTATGAGAGAGTAATGGCTAGGTTATGTTAGGGGGGTAGGCTGGTCTTTTTGCCAAATTAGTTGGTTAGTGAGAATATTTGAACTATTTGTGGGTTAGTGAGAATTAATTAATAGGGATCCCAGGAAAAATCCCTATTAATTACGTGCATGGGGTTTTAATTTTATTTCTTAACATTAAACTTTTGCGAGCATTATTTTTAGGAAAAAATAAGCGTATGGTACCTGTCCTCTTAGGGGCATATCAATATGGTACCTGACCTCTCAAAACTATCCATATGGTACCCAAACTTTTAAAACATTATAAATATGGTACCTCCATCCAATTTCCTGCCATTTCTCCGTTAACTTGATGACGTGACATATTTTTTTCAAAAGTTTTGAGAGTAAGTTAGTCATTTTACATATATTTGAGGAAAAAATGAGTGTATGGTACCTATCATTTTCTTGCCCTGTCAATATGGTACCCAACCTCTCAAAAATATCAATATGGTACCCAAACCCGCATTTAGGATTTTTTTTTTTTTCATTTTCCTTCATTCTCTCAACACATTGAACCACACTCCTCCACCGTCTTCGTTGATTCACAACCACAATCAAAGTCTCAGGTCACCTAAAACTGCTCAACGGTCTACAAATCCTACACCTCTCAAATCCACTTCAGATCACAACCTACAAAGTTCAATGTCGATTGGATTCTCTAAACCACGAATACACCATTGATGTAATTTCTTCACTTTCCCATAGTGGCATCGTGGCCCTCAATTTATTTTACTGGGCATTTAGGTTTCTCAAATTTTGATACTTTATGTGTGTCTCTATGTCTTCTACGGTGAGTCGTTGTTCAACAATGGCAATTTGGAGAGCACCCACAAGGTGGTTCTGTCCATGCTGAGAAGGTTTGTTGAGATTGAGAGGTTTAAAGAGGCTGCGAATATAATTTTTAAGATGCAAAATATTGGACTTGTGCTCAACACTCGGACATTGAGTTGTGTTATTGGGATTGATTGTTGGGTTTGGTTGAGTATGCACAAAACGTGTTTGATGAAATGTCTGTGAGAGATTTGAATTTTAATTCTGTGAGGTTTATGTGTATGGTTGTTGGGTACTATTGAAACGGAGACGTTATGGAAGTGTATAAGTGAGAATGGTTTATTGTGGATGATATTACATTTTGGTTATAAGCATGTTTTGCGAGAGGGGATTTGTGAGCCGAGCGTCGTGATGTTTCGATAAGATGTGTAAGATGGGTGTGAAGCCGAATGTGATTAACTATATGTGTATGGTTGTTGGGTACTATTGAAACGGAGACATTATGGAAGTGTATAAGTGAGAATGGTTTATTGTGGATGATATTACATTTACTTTGGTTATAAGCATGTTTTGCGAGAGAGGATTTGTGAGCCGAGCGTCGTGATGTTTCGATAAGATGTGTAAGATGAGTGTGAAGCCGAATGTGATTAACTATATGTGTATGGTTGTTGGGTACTATTGAAACAGAGACGTTATGGAAGTGTATAAGTGAGAATGGTTTATTGTGGATGATATCACATTTACTTTGGTTATAAGTATGTTTTGCGAGAGGGAATTTGTGAGCCGAGCGTCGTGATGTTTTGATAAGATGTGTAAGATGAGTGTGAAGCCAAATGTAATTAACTATATGTGTATGGTTGTTGGGTACTATTGAAACAGAGACGTTATGGAAGTGTATAAGTGAGAATGGTTTATCGTGAATAATACTACATTTACTTTGGTTATAAGCATGTTTTGGGAGAGGGGATTTGTAAGCCGAGCGTCGTGATGTTTCGATAAGATGTGTGAGATGGGTGTGAATCCGAATGTGATTAACTATACGTCGTTGATTAATGGGTTGTGCAAGATGGGGAATGTTAGGTAGACATTTGAGATGTTGGAGGAGATGGTTAGGAATGGTTGGACGCCAAATGTGTATACATATACAACGTCGATATATGGTTTAGGTACTATATTGATAGTTTTGAGAGGTTAGATACCATATTGATAGGACATGAAGACGCTCATTTTTTTCCTAAATATATGTTAAATGATCAATTTATCCTCAAAGTTTTTGAAAAGAATATGTCACGTCATCAAATCAACGGAAAAATGACAAAGAATTGGATGGAGGTACCATATTTATAATGTTTTAAAATTTTTATTACCATATTGATAATTTTAAGAGATCAAATACCATATTTACATGCCCGTAAGAGGACAAATACCCTATGATCATTTTTTTTCCTTTTTTTTATGATACAAGAAACTAAGTGCAGGAATGAGGAAAATATCTCGTATGAACATGATGAAGAGAGACTACGACGTCGTAGTGATGAGTGAGGGGACGTGCAACCACCCACAGAGATAAGTTCAAACTTCAAAGGCTTTATAATGAGGGCCGGATAGGGTAACCTTACCAACTCCTGTGGAACCTTTTTTTCTTTTTGTCATATCATATGCTTGAGAATAAGTAGGGCTCATGAGCTTACCTGTATGTATGTGTGCGTAGGGCGATGGCAACCAAGTATTCAATCTGTCAGTAGTATTTTGATTGTATTATTCTGGTTGGCTATACCTGATTGCTATCTTGGAACAGCTGCCAACAGATCGATGTGCCTCCAACAAAAAGATATGCTAAGCTACTATTTAATTAATTAGTAGTCGTTTGATCGATTCACATGCCCAGATGCCCTCGATAAATTATGAAACACTGACCCATTTTCCATTGAAATTTCTCGTAAGTGAATTAAATAAATATGTAATTTATATTAAATTTACAAATGATCAACACATCATAAGTTCTTGAAAAGTGTCATCTCTCTGAAATTCTAATTACTCACCAACTATGCGTAACAATCATTAGACACATGTAACTTATATAATTAAAATATTTAGAAACCAATACAAATATATTACCTTTTTTTCGCTAGTTAGGTATCAATCTCTTAGTCTCAGTCTCCTTTATATTTTTTCCATAACCTTAGTACCTATATCTCTTTTATTTTGTTCGAATTTGGAGAGAAAAGTCTAAAAAAGAAAAGAAAAGAAAGAAAAAAAAGAAAAAAATTACTTTGATATAATTTCAAAAGTTTGGACATCACGTAGATATAATTTCAAAGTAGAAAAATAAATGACTCTAGACATTACGTAAATATAATTTGAAAAAATTGGATATCACTTTAATAGTTTTTAAAGTCCGGGCATCATTTTGATGTCTATAGCCATTTTTTCTTGTGGGTTTTTTTTCCTTTTTTTTAATTACAAACTTATAGTACTTTTGACCTACAATATTGTGTCCAAAACAATGACGTACATGGCACCTACTTCAAATTAAAATCAATTTATAGACAAATTCGTGTACACTTTCTAATTTTTGAATACCATTTCCCAATTGGGAAATAGGTTCGTGTACACTTTCTAATTTTTGAATACCATTTCCCAATTGAGAAATAGTGATGCTCCAATGCTTACTTTTTAGATGGATTTAGTAGCTATTAAAGCCATAATCAAAATATCCGTTCGCCACAAGATCACAAAACCGACGAAAGAGACGTAGGTCCATTTTAGCACTCAAGTCCATCTCATGGAACGTGGTGGTTGCTGATCAAGCAGGTCACCCCACAAATTAAAGTTTCCGACCAGTAACGTACGTATTCAAATCCAAAATTCCGGTGAGTCGCAGTAGTAACAATGATTTATATAAATGGAGTAATGAGTTGGAATACAATCATTGCCGTCGGATTAGAAAAGAAACTTACAAAAGAAATTTAAAAATGAGAAAAAACAAATGGAAACGGAACGGTTAATTTTCTTCGTACAACTGCCTAACCACACTCCTACTTCTTCCCTCTCCTCCGTCGACTCACAGTCTCACACTCTCTCTTCACAAATCTCGAGGAGATCAATTTAAACTCTTCCTCATAAACCTCCCAAACGCGCCCTCACTCAGTTTTTACGAAACCGCAAACACATACGCCGCGCTCTTCTTTTGTCACCATTCCCTCTTAAAAAGGACGAAAAAAGCGACGTCGTTTTCCGATGGCGGTACCGACGTCGGAGCAAGTAGTGTATCTCCACGGCGACCTCGACCTCCAGGTCATCGAGGCACGGCGTCTCCCCAACATGGACATCGTCTCGGAGCGTTTCCGCCGCTGCTTCACCGCCTGCGACACCGTCCACTGCTGCGGCGTTCACAAGGATGGCGACGGCGAGTCTCCGCCGTCCGACGTCGGCGCCGAGGACCGCAAGATCCGACAAGGCCATCACATCATCACCAGCGACTCTTACGTCACCGTCGTCGTGCCGCAGTCCACCGTCGCCAGGACACGTGTCATCAAGAACTCGCAGAGCCCGCAGTGGCGCGAGAGCTTCGTCATCCCGCTTGCTCACCCCGTCGTTAACCTAGAGTTTCAGGTCAAGGACAACGACGTCTTCGGCGCTCAGATTATCGGCACCGCCTCGGTCTCCGCCGCCAAAATCGCCTCCGGCGAACTCATCTCGGGGTGGATCCCCATCTACGGGCCCAACGGCAAGCCTCCGAAGCCCGGGTGCGAGATTCGGGTCGAACTCAAGTTCACACCCGTGGATAAGAACCCGTTTTACAAACGCGGTATAGCCGGAGATCCAGAACACAAGGGAGTCCGCCAATCTTACTTTCCGTTGAGGAAAGGAAGCGCTCTGAGGCTGTACCAAGACGCGCACGTGCCGGAGGGTTTGCTGCCGGAGATTAAGCTTGACGGGAAGCAGGTTTTTAAGGCGGAGAATTGCTGGGAGGATATTTGCTATGCGATTTCGGAGGCTCATCATTTGATTTACATTACGGGATGGTCGATTTTCCACAAGGTGAGGCTGGTTAGGGAGCCGAGTCGGCCGTTGCCACGTGGCGGAGATTTGATTCTGGGGGACTTGCTCAAGTATAAGTCGGAAGAAGGAGTGAGGGTGCTGTTGCTGGTCTGGGATGATAAGACCTCCCACGACAAGTTCTATTTCAAATCGGTAACAATTCTTAACCTGCATAGTCTATTTTTTCAGAATTAACAGTGAATGCGAAATCACTATTGGGTAGTTGTAACCTGCATTGTCACTATTGCTATAATGTAGTTTGGTTGTAGTTTTTTTAATTGAGGTGTCTACTTAGTATGTTATAGCTTACTAGAGCTTGAATGTTTGCCTTCCATATCTTCTTAGCCTAGGCCATAGTGAGAAAGAAGAAAGAAACTGAGGTCAAATTGTACTGATCTTGTCTGAAGATAGTGAACTAAATGAGGGGTGTTAGAAGCAAAAAATAAGTTGAGAGTGTCTGATTACTAAACTTCAAAGGCGATTGGAGTGCTTTATGTAATTTGCTTCAATATGACAGTGTGGTATTTGAGGCATGATGAGAAGTGAAAAATGGTGCAGGCAGGACAGATGGGAACACATGATGAAGAAACTCGAAAGTTTTTCAAGCATTCGTCTGTCAATTGTGTTCTGGCCGCCCGGTATGCCAGTAGTAAGCTTAGCATCATAAAACAACAGGCAAGTTCCAATACTGACATTTTGGTATTCTTCCCCCGTTATGCTTTGTATTATCTTAGAATGCAACCTCAAATGTATTGATATCTTCTGATTGGAAATAATAAGTTGAACTGTCTTGGGTTCGAGAATACCCTTTCTTCACTAGACATTTTTGTTTTGCTTGTTTCAGCATGCAGTCCTTTGTTTTTGTCGAGTCTTGTGCTTTCATTTTAGATGGTCAACTAGCTAATCAAATGCTTATATGTGTTTCTATAGGTTGTTGGAACCATCTTTACACACCATCAGAAATGTGTTATTGTGGACACACAGGCATCTGGTAATAATCGCAAGATAACTTCATTTATAGGAGGTCTTGATCTCTGTGATGGTCGTTATGACACACCTGAGCACAGATTGTTTCGTGATCTTGACACTGTGTTTCAAGAAGACTTTCATCAACCCACTATCCCTGTAAGTGATTGGTTTGACTGTTATCATTTGTTTGCAGTATGCTAATCCATGTCATCAGTTTGCTTATCGGTTCATTCTTGCTAATTTAACCTTGGACTAGCATTATTTGCATGCGATATATGATTTTCAATAAATGAACTTATATCTTGTCACTAAAAATCATATAATGTTTCTGCCTTTTTCATTTGATATTGCACTAGGCTGGAACCAAGGCTCCAAGGCAACCATGGCATGACTTGCACTGTAGAATTGATGGGCCTGCTGCATATGATGTTCTTATAAACTTTGAGCAGCGATGGAGGAAAGCAACACAGTGGAGGGAGTTTGGACTACGTAAAAAAGTTTCACATTGGCACGATGATGCATTAATAAAAATAGGCCGTATTTCTTGGATACTTAGTCCTCCCATTCATGATTCAAAGGAAGGTACTGTTATTCCCGAAGATGACCCACCTTTGTATGTCAAGAGAGAAAATGATCCTGAGAATTGGCATGTTCAGGTTTGATTGGGCAACTGTTTTCTGCTTCTTCTTTTAGCTTTAATTTTGGAGGATAAAGAAGAAGAAAAATTATGGTAAATAAATCTTTCTTTTGCAGATTTTCCGGTCGATTGACTCGGGATCGCTGAAAGGATTTCCCAAAGCTGTCTCTGCTGCTGCTGAACATGTCTTTATCTTTCTCTTTCTGCCTCTCTCTCTCTTCCTCCAATGCCTCTTCCCCTTTTTAATACGTATTCACCAAAGCTGGAAATGGATATAGCTGATCGTAGCCTTAATTGTAATTGCAGAACCTTATTTGCTCAAAGGATGTAGTTATAGATAAAAGCATTCAGAAGGCATACATCCAGGCAATCAGATCTGCCCAACATTTTATATACATCGAGAATCAGTATTTTCTTGGTTCATCATATGCATGGCCAGATTATAAATATGCAGGTACTGTTGGTGATTTACGCACTAAAGTATTCAAGTGTTACATTTTGAATGTATAATTTTTTTTTGGGTGGTAAAAGGTTTATTGTGTGAATAACAAAGATACCTTGAAAACTTTGGGACCTGTCATTTTGTGCATGGGTGAAAGCTTCCATTTTTCCTCCTGTCGTAGTATCTTTAATTCACTTAGAATAGTGAAAATTTGCAACTGCATATTATTTTAGATAATATCCAACCTCATTGATTCGATACTGTTGGGCCAGTAAATGAAGTTGTCATCAACTGAGATACAGATCCCTCTATTTGATATACCACTGAATTTTTATTTTGGTCTGAGCAGGAGCCGACAATCTTATCCCAATGGAGTTGGCACTAAAGATTTCTAGCAAAATTAGAGCTAATGAGAGATTTGCAGTGTATATAGTACTACCTATGTGGCCCGAAGGTGATCCAAATTCTCTTCCAATGCAAGAAATTCTCTACTGGCAGGTATTTGATTATCTGTAATGTTATGCTCACACAACTGAAACAGATGTTTTGGGAGACAAGGTAACTGAGATTTCTTTCATGTTCTTCTTGTATTTTACAGAGCCAAACTATGCATATGATGTATGGTGTTGTCGCACGGGAGTTGAAAGCCTCGCAGCTTCCGGAAACACATCCTCAAGATTACCTCAACTTTTATTGCCTTGGTAATAGGGAAAAACTTTCCGAGGATGCATCACAGAGCAATGTTGCTACGGTAATTGTTCAAAAGTTATCGTCTTGTGTGGCCTTTACTTCATGGCTTATAATCAATACATCCACTTACTTTTTCATGCTTAATTTAGCTTTGAGATCCTAGTATATGTAACTAATGCAAGTCCCTGCTGCCACTTTCCATATTTATTATATTTAATGGGACCTTGAAATCTTAAACTGTGGTCCAGTACTCTTTTGTCCTAAGATTGTTAACCTATCGATAAAATTGAAATGAACTGTGTGCTCAGTTGTTTTTTTTTGTCCATTTAATTAATTTTAAGTTTGTGTGAAGGGGAAGGATGTGCTTTAGTTTTGTCTAAGTAAGTTCAGCACGTCCATACAGTTGTATTTTTAAGATCTGACCCATGCAAACTATAACTAGAAAGGCAAAAACATTTCCTGCATCTAGTACTTGCAGTAATTAATTAGTATATTGAAGATGTGTTCATCTTGAAAATAAAAGACAGTACTTACTTTGGGCCTTTGGTTGTCCCTAATCCATTGACCTTAGAATTTCATCATGCAAATGACCGTGTTTCACATGTGATGTTTGACTTTGCTTTTGTTGATTAGCACGGATATTTACATCTGTAAGATAATTATTCATGCTCAGCTATTTACATTAAGTGTTTCTTTTAACGTATCATTTGGAATATATTTAGTACTTTACACAACTTCTTTTCCCACAGATCTCAGATTCACAGAAAAATCAGCGGTTTATGATTTATGTCCATGCCAAAGGTATGATTGTAGACGACGAGTACGTTATAGTGGGATCTGCAAATATAAACCAAAGATCGATGGCTGGTACTAAAGACACTGAGATTGCAATGGGTGCATATCAACCCCATCATACTTGGGCTGAAAACCGAGGACATCCATGTGGTCAGGTATATATACGTTTATTTTCTCTCCTGAGTCGAAATAGTAACTCAAATGACTGTGGTCAAGTTCTTGTCTCTGTGAAGAATCCTCATTTTGCTGTTTTGCGATGACCTCAAAAGTTAGAATTTGTGAAGTTTGAACAACATTGAACTCAACTGAAATTCATATTGTGTTAATTATCAATTTTCTGGTTGTAGATTTACGGATATAGAATGTCTCTCTGGGCTGAGCATCTTGGTTCGCTGGATGAATGCTTCAAAGAGGCTGAGGCTTTGGAATGTGTGAGGAATGTGAATGGAATTGCGGAAGAAAATTGGAAGCGATATACATCACCAGAATTCACAGAGCTGCAAGGACATCTTCTCAGGTATCCGTTGGATGTAGATGTTGATGGTAAGGTGAGCCCCTTGCCGGGTTATGAAACTTTTCCTGATGTTGGTGGAAAAGTTATTGGAGCTCATTCCAATCTACTTCCTGACCAGTTGACAACATAAAACCACTCTGTATTCCTTTATGTTCATAAGCCAGATTGTTCAAATATGATTGAAGTAATGGGTGTTTCCCCTTGTGGGTTTAGTTGAGGTTTCTTTGTTGTTGATTACTTTAGGACCTCCAACTGTGGATTAAGTGTGTACATTTTGTAAATTCGTATATTGTGTATGGTTAGTGCATGTCGCCGGAACACCAGGGGAATTCTGCATACATTGTGAATGGAGTTTCGTCTTATCAGCTGGTTGTTGTAATTCTTGCACCAATTTTTAAGTTGCAAACTTCACCTTTGAAATTCATTTGTCAGCCAAAACAAACGCAGGCAAAATGGAAATGTCTCACTTTATGTTACTCGTTGCATAAATGGGCGTGGAGATGAATCTCCGAGTTAGAGCTAGCCTATGAGCCATTTGAAACCCTTCAAAGACAACATGTAAGAAAGCCAAATAAGAAGGTTGTAAAATGACTGAGCTCTTTAACTGAAGCACCTCAATCCAGCATCTCATATTCTCATTTCCAGTCAAGTTTAACATTGTTTTGCATAGAGGGGTAAATAGTAAAAGAGTCATTCTTGATCTCATCAACACGTGGCGCCTTAAAACGGATTGAGCTATTTTTGACCGCAGGTGATCACCACCTATACAATATAATAACTTTCCTGTCTATGTAGACCAAAAAGAACAAAGCGCAGTTTCGTCTTGGAGGAAAGCTCGTTGACCCAAACCCTAAGTCGTCGATTTCTAGGGTTCTTCCGCCTCTGGCCCCTCAAAAATGGTAATCCCTGACTCAAACTAGTCGTTTTCTATTCTCGCATCGTACGTCAAATTTCGATTAATGCGTTTCATGTTCAATCTGTTTTTGTTTTTCAGGCCGATTCTCCTCGCAAAAGGTTAGCCCCAATTTGTTTGTAGCTTCATCTCAGTAAATTAATCTTCAATTAGCTGATTTTTTTTTATCAAACATAAATCAATTTGCTGGCTTTTGAAGCTCCCGGTAGTTTCTATCGTTCTTGCAATAATGAATGATAAATTAGAGCCCCTATTTTTGTGTGTGAAGATTAACAATGTTATTTATGGAAGAGATTGATGAAAGTGGTATGAGTCTGAGGGTTTAATTGCAATTGAGGCTAGGATAGGTTTGTAATATGGGAGAGTGGCTATAGGGGTTGTTGGTGTGAGCATTTTCTGTGAGTTTATGTACTATGGAATAATTGAGTTGGAATCAGATATTTAGTTGTTAAGAGTATGTTCTTTTTTGTGTTTCTGGCAAGTTTAACTATGCATATGATTCAATTCAGGTATTCGCGATCCCCTTCTCCATGGAGAGCTCAGTCCCGGTCCAGGTCTAGATCCGGATCTTTGTCCAGGCCTAGGGAAAGATCAAGGTCAAAATCCTGGGAAAGGCCGAGGCACAGGTCTCGCTCTAGAAGTCGTGGCAGGTTGGTGCTCATGTTAATGCTTAAATTAGCTACTTCTGTTCTCCAATGATGAGTGTTTTCAATGGTGAAACCAAGGAACATATTGTATTCAAAACTGAAAAGGAGGAATGTCTCGGTTGTACCTCTGTTCATTTCCTTGAGTGTGCAATAGAAGTAGCTCTCCCTTGACTTTTCATTACTTCTTATCTTACACAATCCTTACTGGTCAAGATTTCGGTGCTGACATGTGATAGAAAACTGCACCACTCTATCCCTTTCCACATTGATCGGTTATCTATGTTAGGCTACATGACTGGTGCTTTTGGAACATAGATTGACCTTGTGTTTACAAAATTAATAAAAAAATTCAGTCTCATACACCTATAACGACTTGGTAACTCTAAGGTCTATCTGGTAGGTTTTTTGTATTTCTGTGTACTTCATCTGCATTGGCTCCCCACTTCAGAAGGCTTCTGTGGTTTGGCCTCGTATAGTGTATTTTTCTTGCATAAGTTTCTATAACCTACGCTATCATTTCTTCGATACATGAGTTGTTATTCTTATAAATTGTTGGTGTTCTGTGATGCAGGTCAAGATCCAGAAGTCCTGGAAGGTTGGTCTAATTTGGGGGTAGTTCTGTTTGATAGCTGCTAGAACTAACATTGTTCAAGCTTATATTTTTTTTTTGTAAGCGACTGAATTTTTCTTTTTGCTCACTATAGGTGTCATTTTCATGTAATTTGTTTTTCTCTGTGGCAGGGATGCCGTTGTAAATCCGGGAAATACACTCTATGTGACTGGCTTATCTCAACGGGTCTCAGAGAAGGACGTTGAAAGGCACTTTTCAAAGGAAGGGAAGGTACTTGATTCTATCTACATTTTGTGTTTCCCTTACCTGGTTCTGCTTCTCATGGTGTATATATATGCATTTCCTTTCCCTTTTTTGGTGTCCGCATTCCAGAATGTATTTTGCGTTAAGCTATTGTTCTCTGTGTCTCCTCTCAGGTGGCTTCGTGTTTTCTGGTTGTTGAACCTCGTTCGCGGATTTCTCGTGGTTTTGCCTTTGTTACAATGGCTTCAAATGAAGATGCAGAGTGGTGCATCAAGCATCTCAACCAATCAGTTCTGGAAGGCCGATATATAACTGTGGAAAGGGTAAGTTAAATTTAGTACAGCGGCAAACTCTACGACTTATGTATTGTTTTATCTTTTCTTGACTTGGAGGTTTTCTGGTTATATTCAGACATTGCGTCAGCTATGTTGGCAGCAATCAAAGATGATGAGTTTATCCCTATCAACTTTAGTGAAACAGCTTGATCAATGGCAAGCTTTAACAGCTTTTCAAATCCGCCTGATCAACTAAACATAGCAACTATATTCCAACAACTAGACAACCTCAGCATTCACTTTCAACTCAACTAATCAACGGCCATTACCAACATCTTTCTAGTCAAGCCTTTATGGTATATCATGTGTCATTCATATCATGGACACTAGTTGTATGTGCCTAGTTATCATGTGTTTCTTATTCAGTAGATAGTTCCACTTCATTTAGAAAAGTATGAGTAATAGTTGCTTTTACAATGAATATAGTATGTTTCTAGAATAGTGATTTTCTTATTTGTTTTCTCTTTATAATATATATACATGTATTGCGTTTGATTGTTCAAGCTGCAATGATGAAATATCAAGATTTGAATTATTTCTCTTCAGTCCCGGAGGAAGCGACCTAGAACTCCAACACCCGGGCATTATCTTGGATTAAAAAATACTAGGGAGTATGGTATGTTTGATATGCCTGTTCAGTTATACTTGGGTTGTTCCTCTGGTTATTTGCCTGTATCTCATATTTTATTTCTCAATTTATGGAAGCCCGTGGTGATCGTGATCGTGATCATGATCATGATCGTGATCGTGATCATGATCATGATCGTGATCGTGATCGTGATCGCGGGAGATACCGTGGGAGCTCAGGCCGTGATGACTATGAATATCGGAGGTCTCCTAGACGCTCACCCTACAGAGGCGGTCGTGATTATTCTCCTAGGAGATCTCCTTATGGTGGTGGTAGGTCAAGGAGGGAGAGGTCGTATTCCCCTTATGGCAGTCCAGATAGGAAGTATGCTCGAGGATCTAGATAAAGGTTGATGTTCTAGGTATTTCCTGACTGAGTAGGTGGAAAACTTTCTATTGTGGAGATGTAATGATCTATTTCCTCTGCAATTTAGCATAGCCTGTCAATCTCTTGGTTGGATGAGTATTGGGATTTGATATTATAGTATGATATACATGTGTTTGGATTGAATATCTGTCCTCCCCCGTTTAAAGAATAATTGAGACTTAACTATCTAAATCAATTTTTTAATTTTGGGCGTTTTGGTAGTCGCTTATTTCTTTGATATATTCTCACGCTGGAATAGCTTATCTCAAGAGCGTAAGTCGTTCTTTGAGCTGCAGGCCTCCAGGCTCCAGTTCCTGGAGCTTAACATATCAAGTGGCCTATACTTTCCGAGTTAAGCAGCCTAAACAGCATTATTAATCCTCTTAAACTGGGCCTATATAAGCCCAAAACGAATAAATTCTGTAACATTCTGGGCCTAGCCCAACTATCAGTATAACCCAATCCAAACCACAATAACCTCCTTAGGTCTTCACTCTCAAGCTTCTTCTTGTAGAGCTGAGGCTACTGCAGAAACCATGTCACTCTCCTCAGCTCTAAACCCCCAATCCTCCAAGCTTTTCTCCCTCCTCCCAACCCCATCCTCTCTCTCTTTCACAACACCTCACTGTCACAGTAAACTCTCACCTCCCACAACCCTAAAATTCTCCACCAAACTCCACACCGTCTCACCCACTTTCAACTCCTCTTACTCTTCCACCTCCCACTTCGACAACGACGACGACCACGTCATCGGCGACTGCGTCGTCTTCGAGGAAGGCGTCTTCGACGACCCCTACCTCCAAAACGACGCCGTTATCGTAACTGAGCCTCCGAAAAAGCCCAAGCCCAGAAAAGTTGCCCAAGAGGTAGAAACCGAGAATCTGGTGCCGGAGAAATGGAAAGAGGTACAGGCAGAAGTGAATATAACCAAGAAAGAGAGGAGGAAAATTGCGCAGGAGTTACAGTTCGGGTCGAGAGTTGAGAAGAACAAGAGGGGGTTATTGCCCATAAGGGATTTGAATTTGGAGGAGTACAAGGCTTATAGGGAGGCCAAGTTGAACCAGTTGAAGCCGTTGGTTTTGGATAAGCCTGAGAAATTTAAGGAGGAGAAAGATGATGATGAAGAAAAAAGGAATGAAGGGTTTATGAGTGGAAGAGTGGAGCCTAAGAATCCGAGGTGGGCGGTTTACGGGAAGGGTTTGGAGGATGTTACTGAGTTTTTTAACAGTGGACATTATGAGCCTGGTGTCAAGAAACCTGAAGGTAAATGTTGAGCGTGTCGAAAAGTAGTGAAATTTTTGTATACGGTTTTAGCATTGTGTGATAAAGTAGTTGAATTGTTTTTAAAATTGGCTGGATGGATAGGACCCCGGCCTTTGTTTACGAAAGAAGAAAAGCTGATGCTGAATAGGCGGAAACCTGATATAGCTGCCGCGACTTCTGTGAGTATCACATATGTTATGATCACTGATATGTTACTTATGCATGGAATATCTGTTGAGATGTCGTGTAATCTAATTCGATGAACTCTTTCTAGAGTAAATGGCTGCCGCTCCACACGCTTGCGGCGTCAGGAGATTATTACCTTATGGATGCTTTATTGAAACATGAGGCTGATATCAATGCTGTGGATAAGGTATACAAAGGAGTACATGTTTCATTGGATTGCTAACTACCAGAGATTATCGTGTCATGTCATTATGATTTGATGGTTTGTTCAGGATGATGGGACTGCTCTACACAAAGCAATTATAGGTAAAAACCAGGCCATTACGAACTATCTGTTGAGAGAATCGGCTAATCCATTTGTTCGGGATAAAGTGAGTAGATGTTTATGTACAAATACCTCATATCTATCAATCTGGTATTGTAGTGTGGCTTGCACTAATAAGAGCTTTATGATGAATACAGGATGGCGCCACGTTGATGCACTATGCTGTCCGGACAGCTTCAAGTCAAGCAATTAAGATTCTTCTGTTATACAATGTTGATATAAACCTTCAAGACAATGTAAGCACTTCCCATTCCTGAAAACACTTGCCACTGCAATTATAGGGAGTCCTAACTGATTAGAGCTGGTGTTTTGACTTTCTAGGATGGGTGGACACCATTACATTTAGCTGTTCAAGGTCGAAGAGCAGATGTAGTCAGGCTTTTGTTGATTAAAGGTGCAGATAAGACAGTTAAAAACAAGGTAGCTATGTGCTCACATTTTAGTCTACATTGAGGCTTTTTCCAGGCTGCTCTGCATTTTTATTTTTCTCATTTAATGATAATTGATTGTGAGATATCGGATTATTACACAGGATGGTTTAACCCCTCTTGAGCTTTGCCTCTATTCTGGCCGGGACACGAGGACTTACGAGCTGATCAAGCTACTGAAGCTTCTTCCAAAGACTCGTTGATGGTTGATGTATATGATTACCACTCCCCCAATCTTCTTCCCCAAAGTGGTTTGCTGTTCAATAGATCTTGCTTAAAATGTGGACTGATGCAGAGACAACTGCAGAGTGCCAACAACAAATCAAAGTTAAGGGAAAGTCAATGGCTTACGTAATGCAATCAATTTATCTTTTCTCAAAATGTGATAGTTCTTCCTTTCCCCTGATGAGTTATGACAACAACTATTATGTAATTATAGGCCAATTTATCACTTTCCCTTGGTTATAACGTACGAAAGACTTCTAGTGTGTCGCAATTTGTTGGCAAATTTATATCTATATCTAGTATGAGTTTCAATTACATTAATGCAATAAGCACTTGATATACATTTCATAATTTTGAGTATAAATTGATGTCCAAATAAAATAGGTGGATTTGAATGTTTCTTTTAGTATAACACACACTCTAGGTCTCATCATTTGGTTCGCGGGCTCTGATGCCCGTAAGGTCCAAGAAGCTCAAGTCTGGTTCGGCCCGAAAAAAGTCTGCAATAGGCCCGGCTCGTAAGAAGTCTGCTTGGGCTGTAAAAATTCGGTCCGAAAGTTCGTTTTGTATTTTAATTTCTAACATTTAATATATAGATTATAATTTAGACCTATATATATATATAAATTGCAATAAAGAAACAATGTTGTAATCTCTTTACTAGTTCAATTTTCTTTTTAAATAAGAAAACAAGACCAAAGAAATAAGACTACAACAAATTACTAGTTTAAACTTCTTTATATGTAGTCACTCTTTAAAATGAGAACAAACTCTAGTGTGTTTTTCTTCATAATACTCTTTTTTTTGCCTACTTGGATTGTTGAGTTTGCTCTTAGATTTTCAATTTGCCTACTTGGTCTTAATGAATAAATTTAGTTTTATATAAAAAAAATATATTTTGTTTTTTGTTTTGAAAATACTATATGGACTTTGATTTGATGTTTGAGTATTGATATAATATTTACGATTAATGCGTTGAAAACTTACTTTTTATATAGAAAACAATTAGGCCCCACCCGACCCAAAATTTATAAAAATTTCCGACTCGACCCAAAATCCGCAAGGCCCGACCCATAGAGACCCTGCCCGACCCGTTTACGACTCCTAACACACTCTACACATGACTTTCCAAATCCATATGGTTTTAACTTTCAAGTTCCAATAAAGATACTATTGATTCAGTGAATCAATGAGGGAGCATACTCACCAAGTGGAGGAATGGGATTAGAACAAGGTTTTTAACACTTCCTCATCGACAAATAGAAAAGCTCTAAAATAATTAATTCATCAAAAGTTATAATTTGATGGATGTATTTAAATTTAAAATTAAAAACATGGATGTTTTTAACATCTTTATCAAATCGATAAACTCAAAGCCCAAAACAAAAACAAATGAAAGCGCCATTTGATTGAACCAAAGCAAAACTCCACAAAAACCTACTCCGTCTCTCCGATTTCCTCTGACGATGCTCGGAGCTCAATGCGCCGTCGCCGATCGCTCAATCGTCTTCACTCCGATCGCTAATACTCGACCAGCTCCCTCTTCTTCTTCGTCTTCTCGAAGCTTCGATTCCTTCGTCGTTCGTTTAGGTTTCTGCGCCAAACGCCGCCACCGTGGACTCAGATCGATCCGCATTTCATGCAACTCCGCCGCCCGCGGCGGCGACAGATCCACCAATCCCGATCGTCAAGACTTCGAGTTCATCCAAGCTTCTCTCTTAATCTCAGGTCACAATTTGGTTACTATTTTTATTAGTGATTGATTTGGTTTTGGTTTCTGAATATTTGTTAGTTCACTCTGTGTGTGCAGAGACTTTGTCACACTATCGCATGCAAAAGAGAGGATTTGAACAAGAGACGAATTGGAATTCGTCTGGTAAATTGCGGCCGTTTTCGGTCCAAGCGACCCGACCAAGGAATGTTTTGGACACACTCGACAGGAACTTTCTCCAGCGCTTTCAAAGTCCGACGATTTTTCTCAAGATTTCCTGTGATGGAGACTTTTTGCTCCCAATTGTTGTAGGTAGTACAATATCGAATGTTGTGTGAAAAAGTGTACATTAATTTGTAGTGTCACATCGTTTGGTGACTGATTATGTATTTATCTGAATTGTCAGGGGAGCTTGCAATAGAGAATCTCATTAATGGCCACCGGGGAGATGAGATTGGGGTAACTGTCTAAGCTTTTGTTTCTAGATTTATCTCTCTCTCTTTTTTTTTCAATGTAGTTTATATTCATTGCGATATTTGGGTTGCCCTGTAGGATGGCCCGGACCAGTTTCAGTTTGTGAGAAATCTGGTCGAAGATCTTGATTATGAAGTAAGCAGTGAATGAAATTTCTCTTGAGTATTTACGTTTTGGTCGCTTGTAGTACTATAAATTATCTGTTTGAGCTACCTGGTTATACTTCTTTGGATGACTAGATGAGTTTCTGGGAAGTGTAGTGAGAATGGATTACGGATATGCTAATTTCTTTCACTCAAGGAGGCTCTGGATGACTTTAGATCCCAAATTAGTATCATTGTGTCTTGGTTGTACTAATTTCTTGTGTTGAAAGAAGGTGCAAGCGATAGGTGCTGTTTCGATTATGGATGGAGTAATTCCAAGTGTAATAATAAGTGGACATAAGCCAGAAACTTTTTTTTAGTCTGAACTTTATAAATGTAAATAGTAGAAGTGGATAAATGAATTTTAAAATGGCTCTCATCCAATCGTGGCTAATGTTTTGTAGTTTTTTTCTATTCTGTTCTTTTCTTTTTTGACACAAATTTAGTGTAATTATAAAATCTTGTTTTAGAGTTTAGACTCATTTCGCCCAACTGGAGCCTTTCTCTTATTCCCTTGCTTCTTCATTTTCAGGTGAACATGGTTAGAATTACTGAAAGAGTGATGAATACTTACTTTGCCAGATTGTATTTTAGCAAGGTGATAAAGTACCTGTGATTATGTCTTGCATTTTTTCTTTCTAAAAAGTGAAGCAAGTTTATGACATTGAGGTTCCTATTGTCTGCAGCCAGGCACAAGTGACTTGCTTAGTGTGGATGCACGTCCATCAGATGCCATAAATGTTGCATACAGATGCAAGGTATGTAAGCCTTCCTCTCAACATCATGTTGTTGCTTTTTCATAGGTAAGCAAAAAACGGTCATGCTTCTATTATATTGAAACTCACAAGATTGAAAATGCAAATGTGCAATGTAACGTAAAAGGATGCTTCTATGAACTACTTCTCATTTTGAGTTTTGAGCATGTACTACGTGCAGGCCCCTATATATGTAAATAAACAGCTTGTTCTAAATGATGCTGTACGAATCAGTTATGGGATGGGCAGAATGCGTAATACAAAGTCTGCTTACGATGTCTCTCTTGATAGGTATTGAGTTGGCATTTTGGGAGCCTCACTTTTGGTATATCAGTTTTTCTCTGCTCTGATCATTAGTTATATTCTTTGCAGCGCTGCAGATGGTCCAAATCTTTTAGGTCAAGAACTTGATTTGGTGAAGAATATTGAATTAGCTATCAAAGAGGAAAGATATAGGGATGCAGGTAATTTATTTGGGATTGATCCACTGCTTCGTTTTAAGTACATAGTTTTGTTTACCCAATTACTATATCGGGTTACTTATTCTCGCATGCATCTGAAAGGAGTTTGAGCATGCTTTTGTTTTCATTTGATAACTTACAAGATAATGACTGGTTCCTGCAGCCAAGTGGAGAGATGAACTAGTGAAACTTCGCAGGTCATGTTCAGGGCATTAAGGTTAATCTGCTTCTAATAAGTTGCTGCTTTGTGGATAAACTTTCTCGCCTTCTAGACTTTTGGCATATCATTTCAGTATAAAGTTTAGTGTAAGCAACAACTCTATCTAATTTAGTGAACTTCAGAGATATTGAATGTACAGCTCCTTAGTATATATCCCACGAGTATGTATATTAATCATGTACCGATATATTCCTCAAACCAAGGTGGTCAGTATTTCTGGAATTGCATTCCCAGTTGTAAATATTAGCAACAAGTTGAATGAGAAGAAAGAATGATTGGTGTTACACAACTCTCTTGATGTATCTGTGATAGTCCTTAGATTTAAGCCACTAGCATTTACTGGTATCTGGCCAAGATCTACATTCTATACTATTTTTGAAGCTGTGTTTATTTGAGTTCTTGATGAATACTATGCTATTAAAAGCTGAACCCTTTTTCTTTTTGCTTGCTGCAAACTATGATCTACATCATTGTATAGGAATAGATCCCAGTATCATTCTTCACCAATATGAACATTACTAGAGGTGAATACAAATTAGCAAGCCAGCAACGTGCAGTTGCTGCACGCTTTCTTTCTTTCGTTTCGACTTATTGAATCTCCATTCCAAACTTCAACTGGGCCTTCTACAGATGGAAGGAATCCTCATATGCCTCCGAATAGAAGCTGGTGTCTTCTCACCATCACCCCACAGAGCATAGGCTTCTTCTCCGTGCACAGCGTCGTCACCGATGTCAAGGTCCTTTTCCCTCATCCTCAGGTCCACGATTCTGCTAATCAAAATACATATCAAGCTCGTCGCAACAGCATTCCATACGATAATGAAAAGAGCTCCGGCGATCTGGTACCCCATTTGTTTGAGACCGTCACTTGGATTTCGATCAAGGACGGAGTACAATAGACCTGGACCATAACGGCTCGTTTTGTACATCATTCTCAGAAGGTTTGGTTTGGCAAACAAGCCGGAGAGGATTCCCCCCAAAACACCGGCCACGGCGTGAGTGTGGAATGTTAGTATACCATCATTAGTTGTCCGATTAAATATACTTATCCACTTAAGCAGACAATCAACACCTACCCGACCACCCGAAAGATCACCAGCAAGGCTATAACTTCACTCACAAGACCGACCCCATCTGAGCGCGCACGCGCCCATGGGGCGCATACCCGAATGTGCGGATCACACATCAACAGAATCAGACCAGTCCCACATCGAAGAACACCATCAAGCACCAATCTCAACCACCTATATATGTAAGGTATTTATTACAGGTAACGACATTCTAATCCAAGTATTAAACACTCCAACCTACTTTCACGCACGTTTGCTTGACTGTTATATCCAATACATCTTCTAACTTAGGCATCGGAGCGTTGAAGGCAGGCCACCCCTGTCTCGACCCCTGACTGTCTGTTTGTCGTTGTATTCTTCTAACAGCTATACCCGAATACGCGTACCCGCACACCCGAAGGGAGAGGAAGTGCCCGACCATCCGAACAGCCCCAACGTTCGGACGTACAAGAAGAAGGAGGAGTACTCGTACTTGCTTCCGCTAGATTACGTCCCGCGCGTAATCCGGTAGAAACATGGAAGACCCCCAATGTGTCATCTACACTCTGAAAGAAAGCTGATCTTTTGTGCAAAACCATCATGGTGTACCAAGGTATTGAACCAGACAATGCTCCCATTAGTATTGCTGCCCATGGCTCCACAATCCCTGCTCATGTATACATTATTTGGTTGGATGCTGCAAAATTGCTTCTTTTACTCTTAAATTGAAACACAGCACGCTCTTGCTTTGTTTACCACATGATAACAAAGTCAGTTTATGCTCAAATTTGTCTAAAGATACGAACATGTTATGTTGTCGAACTATTACTATTAATATGAGACTAGAATGTACATGACTAAGAAGTGTTACCTGCGCCGGGTGTGATGCACACAAGGCCCGTGATCATTCCCGGGACAGCACCAATCACAGAGCCTTCCTTGTAGACAATCATGTCAAGGGAAACCCACACCAATATGCTCGTGGCAGTGCAGACATGGGTGTTGAGAATGGCCAACGCCGCAATCATGTTTGCTGCAAATGGTGAGCCACCATTGAAGCCTGTCCAACCAAGCCACAAAAACCCTGCACCTCCCAACATGTGGATTATGTTGTTTGGTGCAAAATTTTGCCTGTCATGTGGTTGCCTTGGACCTACCTACATATTCATCACCAATTCAGTTACAATCTGATGTTCTTTTATCAGCAAATCATAAACATTTTATGTTGCCACACTAAAAAGGTAACATTTTTGAACAATAGAAGCATTAAGGATATAATGGTGTTCATGTCAATTACCCAATAAGCAGCAGTAAAACCAGCCACACCAGAAGACAGATGAATCACAAATCCACCAGCATAATCAATGATGTGTTTCTTAAGAAACCCTTCTCCCCAAATACTAAAAGCTCCAACTGTGTAAGACAGTGTGAGCCACATCGGCACAAACAACATCCAAGCATAGAAGTTCATCCTCCCGAGCAAAGACCCAGCTAGCAGTATCACAGTAATGGCAGCAAAAACAAATTGAAAGTACAGTCAGACTTTGAGACATAAGAGCCCTTAAGTGGGTGCAAGATATTTGGGGTCAAAGCAAAACCAGGCTTTCCCACAAATGGGGCAAGCGTATCACCAAATGACATGTTATGGGCCCACAGGACCCAACAAGAGCACCGCCGCAAAGGTGTATAGGGCCGTGAACGCGTTCACGGTCCATTTCTTTTTGACCATGGATCCGTAGAGTATCACGAGCCCCGGAACACTCTGCATGCCGACCAATGTGGTCGCCGTGAGTTGCCATGCTTCGTCTGCCTTGTTGAACCACGCCGGAGAAGCCTCGTCAAATACAAGATTACTTGGGAGAGAAGCGTATAACGACACACTTGTGTTGCTCATCGAGATTGAAAGAGATCGAGATGGAGGAGAAACATTTGTAATTTTTTTGGAATAGCATAGCAGGAAGTGCAATATATAGGCCGTGGTCGTTGGAGTTGCACTTCGAAATAATCTACAAGATTGTTTTCTTCCGTACTCTTTAACATTCTTGGCTGGCTCATGGTAGCGATCTGGATTTTCATTTTTCAGATTTTAAAGCAATTAAGTATCATTCTGTAGGGTTCCATTCTGGACACACTGCAAACGTTAGATTGGGTGTGCACTTATCTATCCTTGGAATAATTAGTTGGATCGTTTTGTTCTCAAATTGTGACAGTAATAATATTGCAATGATTATGTGTATGTCTCCAACATCCATTATCTAGCGTTTTATGATCAAATGATTCCAACGACAGGAATATAACGTAGTCAGTTGGCTAGCTAGCTACACATTATAGGGAAAAAGAAAAGAAAATTGAAAATTACACAGGCACGACTAATATATATATATATTGATTTATGGGATAAGTGGGTAACATATTTTAACACACTACTAGAAAAATAGACTACTGCATACGGATTGATTCACACGGATCTTCACACAAAATTATATTCGTGAAATGTTTTGGACTTCTGAAACAGAAATTCATATGAAAAACTCTTCATTTCACACAGTTAATTATATAAACATTTATTACAACCCACATGAAACCGTGTGACGTTTAGTGTGGATAAACCAAAAAATTCATTCGAATCTCAGCATGTACTCTAAAATATACTTGTTTTATTATTCATACGAGTGGTTGTAGATATTCTGCTTTCTATCAATATATTGCTAAAATTCACACACTACCGTGCATATATATTGCTAATATTCTTTGTGTATATTTTCTTTATACAACTTCCACTCTGTGTGAGTTGTAAAAGAACACAACTATCTCTGTGAATTTTTTCTTCATACAGTTTGTCATATGAAACATGAATTATTAACCTAGTAACAGAATTCTTGTCATTTTGTGTGAGTCAGGATTCTTAGAATCAAAACAGGGAATCGGTATGGTGAGAATGAAAACTTTTCAGTAAAAATAGCTTTAGGTATGGTGGAATATATTTACTTTTCAGACTACACATTCTAGTCTGTGTGGAACTTTCCAACTCTAGTCTGTGTAAAACACTACAGTAATGTTCGTTTCCCTTCTATAAATTCAATGACATTTCTTCTTCACCAACGGAAGAGATGATCGACCAGCCGGAATTTGTGTTGTTTTAGGTAAAGTTGTCACCTGCCTTAAGATGATCAATGATGGGGAGTTCTTCACTTCAGCCCCATATATTAGTTTGGTGAAGCACATATATGTATACTATGGTGCATGTCTTCCATTACATTGTATTTTGGTGAGGCAAACTTTAAGCATGTGATGGTAGTTTTCATATTAGCAATTATGAACATTCATGTACTGAGCAAGTGAAACTTGACGTAGCAATTTTATTTTGTAATATAAAATGACAAGAATTAGGTAACCGCACTTGACGTGATTACAAACCACAACTCTAATACATAGAGTTGTGGTTTAACAAAACCAAAATGCAAGTGCGTTTAACAAAACAATGAATAATACATAGAGTTGTGGTTTGCAATATATCAAAATGTTTTCATAATACTTTTTTAGTTATTAGGTAACCGTTTAGGAATAGATTATACTCTGCATATATAGTATGAAGGAACTCCTAGTATCAATCATTTTTGGCCTAGTTATATAGTACAACACTAGAACTCAAATTTTTTTCCATTAATTCCAGCATTATATTTAAATGTCTCATAAATCTTAAATATAATCTATATTTGAAGTTTCGCATATGATAGAATGCTTCTGGCGTGAATTTAATCCTTTCGAAAATGAACAACTAGGCTCAAATAATGCAGAAGAGAACTCACATGATTCAGAGCATACAAATTCTACCCGAAAATGCAAAAGTTCTAATGCCAATCAAGATACATCGGTTGGAAGCATTGATCATGGAAGCAATGATGCTGATGGTGGAGATGACAGTGAAAATGGAAGCGGGAAAAATATAATCAAATGGGGCAGGTTTGGAAGAAGGGAAGATGTCATATGGGATCAATGTGGTCAACCGTAACGAACGATTTAAGGTCACACATATGAAAAAGAAAGGTTCAACAATGGAGTACGTTGATGAAGCATCTGCTCAAGCTATGGTTCGTAAAACCAGAATTCATTATGTGATATGTATATTATCTAATGTGTAACTTATATATGATGTGTAATTGTGGTTTGTTTTAGCTTTTGTTTGAACAAAAAGAAGTAGAGAAAAATGATCAACAAATTGAGATAAAACCGGAGGTTGTCGAGGAAATCTATGCAGATGTGTTTGGTGTTGAAACAAGGAATCGAGTTAGGGGAATGGGAATTGGCTATACATGAGATGATGTTCCCTTCATACGTACCGAAAAAAAGGGTTTCAAAGGAGGTTGAAGTACTAAAGGCTGTTGTGGAGGAACAAAGAAATGTGTCTGCAAGATTTATAATGGAGGTTGATAGATTGAGAAGTGAAGCAGCAAAGAAAGAAAGAGAACATCAAGCAGAGTTAAAGGACATCAAAATGTAGATGGATGAGGATTTAAAGAAAATGAGAGAGGAGGTGCAAATGTCATTTACACAACAATTTGTAAACTTGATGAAATTGGCTGCATGAGGTGGTGTTGGTAGCAACATCATGGATTATTTTCAACAATATCTCAAGTACCATCATCTCAAGTGGAAACAGATTCAACCCTTGTCTCTAATGAAGTTTCACTGGGAATGCCAAGTTAGTGTATCATCTCAGTACTCAATGCTCAAGTTGGTCATGTTTTGTATCATGTCTATGGTGGCCAACAATTCATAGCCGCTAGATATCATTCCTTGTAGAGCACTTTTGTATAAACCTCTTTTGATGTACATGTTCTTAACAATTTTAAATAGGTAGTGATCTGATTTTTGAAGTGCTAAATGTTGTATTACTTTGTAAGGAACATAAGCTATTTTGCTTCGTGGTAATTGTATCGTTATTTTGTTTCGTGAAATTTGATTTAAGGTATTATTTATGCAACAATGTTGATTTGTATAATAGGTAAAACAGTAAATTGGTAAAACACGAAAAAGTGAGATTTTTTTTTAAATAAAAAAGTTTCACACAGAATAATGTATAAAACAAAAAATATTTTTTCTATCCTTAAAATATCCATACAGTTATCCGTATAAAACAGAAATCGATAATCTAATATAAAAAGAAATCGCACGAAACTCTGTTACAAATTTGTTGAAACTTCACACAGACCTTGGCTAGAAATTGGCTAAAACTTCACACGGTTTAGTGTGAGAATTGTTACGTTCACACGGAGATGGAACCAATTACATCCTCAGACGAACCAATAGGACCCACTAAAGACTCATTCACACGGTTTCTATTTCGTATGAAAATAGGATAGCAACACTCACAATTCGTACAAAAAGGGTGTTCGTGACTGTAATCGTGTGAATAATTTTTTTCACATGAAATAGCGTATGGACTATGTACTTACATACAAATTGGTGTATGTACTATGTGAAATTCACACAGATTCTAGACTATGTACAGTAGCCTATTTTTCTAGTAATGACCATATGCATGAATTCACTTTTACTTTCTATATATCTATATATCTATCTGAGAGATATATGATATAATATAATGATTGATTAGCTAGCTAGCTGGAGTCGGGAAAAGCAATGCCAATATTCTATATTCTCTTTGTACAGACCTTGAGATAGAAACACGTACTATGGAATGTTCGTGATTAAACCCTAGCCATCTCTTTGGACATTTTCTCGATCAGTTGTAAATGCTTAGACTAGAACATAAAGACAAATGGCCAACACACGATGTGTTCACCTAGAGAAAATCTCAAAGGAGGATAAAAATCTTGCGGGACTTTTAGGAAAAATACCAAACCAAAATCACTAATACCAAACTATTTACACAATCTGAATAATCAAATTACAATCATAAGCACACTATGCTAAGTAGTAATATGAATATCAATAGAAAAATAGTTTGAAACTACTTTTCCTTATCAAGCTAGGAAACCTCCCCGTTTCCTTCTTCAAGGCAGCAAGCTTCTAATCACAGCAAGCTTTTCTCTCTCTATCCTTTGCAGCAGACACACCTGCACAAGCAGCAAAGGTAGACAAACACAAAAATAGAACTCTCATAATAGAGTTCACAAAATCAGATCTGATCAATAATCCTCGATCGACCCCTGAACCATATCACACATCTTCTATATATATATGGTTACGGTAACAATAACCTAATGTCCACATCCTCCTAGAGTTTAGCTGCAAATCAATCACTTTAATTGCAGAATCTCTCAGATGTGATACTTTTTTGATTCAATAGAAATACTTCTCCCTTATCAGATAAACAGCGGATCCATATAATTAATTGATATAAAACCTATTGATATTATCCTTAACCAGAAAAGGCAATAACACATCCTAACAATTAGGATGCCTTACCTTTGCACAAGGTCAATGTCATTAGGCTTTGATTACTGATTGTAGTGTCACAATTGTGAGTGATTTGCCACAACCATTTACTTAAAAACTCCCCCTTGGAAAATCAACCACAACTCAACATTGAATTGACAGTGCCTACAAGCAATCAACTTCATACAAACAAGACATATCTCCAGCAACATGAACTAACAATCATGAATCTTCTATGTTAATCTACATAGTTCATCAATCACCAACACAGATTCCTAACTGATAACCCTAAAAATATTAAAACTAAAATAGTTCAGAAAATGGGCTAACTGTGTAAAAAGATGGAATCAAAAACCAATAGGAGTAGGAATACTCCCCCTCAGAACACACATGTAGGTCTCCATCTCTCCCCCTTTGTGGTTGATTGGCAAGGCCTAATCCCTAAGGCGGCGCTTGCGGTTTAAGACCTAATCCATGTGCCGATTCCAGCCCGGAGAACAGATAAGACCCGACATTGAAAGCATGTCGGCAACCAGACCCACAAGGCTCCTCACGTTCTCTCAAACATCACGCATGTCGAGAGCCATCTCATCAACCATATGGTGAAGATGAGCCACATCCTCTTCCAAGAGAGTGAGACGCTCCTGGTCGGAGCGCTGAGGAGGCGGAGATGGTGGATAGTAGAGAACCGATGGCGGAGGTAGAGTCTGAGCGAGGAGAAGAACCAACCATAGCAAAACAACGACACACAAGCTATTGATAGTGGTAGAGCTTGGAATCAATAAGATGTTGGAGAGAGCAGATGCATCAAACCATCTTTTATAGGATCGGTGGAAAGACGAAAGGGAAAGTGGGAAAGTGGAAGAGCTCTCTTTATTGAAAACCGGGCACATAATCCCAAAAATTTTAGAAGTGGAGAAGTTTTTCCCTCCCAAATCACGTCTCCGGTAGTTAGTAGGGTAGAATGATGAGAAAAATTCCAATACCATTTAAGTAAGCCCACAATCCAATAGAACATAGATGCCTAATATGCTGAAGAAGAACTAGTGATGAAAATGCTACAAACACAAGCCACAACCATCCTGCCAAAGATCAAGAACACTCAAGATAGTAGCATTAGTCCTAGTCTTAATATCAAAGCAAGCAAGATTACAGGAGATCATTCAACATCACTCTTTCATAAGTGGATCACTAGCTCACAAAATAAAATATAGTGATGAATACTAACACTCAGAGCAGTAGTAAGAACAGTGACCAAGCTATAGGCTTGCATTTTAATTTGTGATGGTAGATACCAAAGTCATAATATTTGAATCAAGAGGAATTTGATGAAGGTTGTAGTGGGGCAGGGGAGACGAATCAGACAGGTGAAAGTGTCCTACAGGGTCTAAGTTGGCTATACTAAAACTTGTAGAGAGTCACAGTGGTGAATGTGTCCTTACAAAGACTATTACTCATGAACTCCTTCTATGAACGTCACAATTTGAAAGTTGGAGTGACTTGAGACTGGAATGATGGTGAACCTTCTTGTTTTCATTTGTAGTTTGTGATCTTTAGAACAATTTGAAATGCACTTCTAAAGGATATTCAATGTTACCCAGGATATTAGTTGTCTAATAGTTTGTTTTCTGTATCACATTGTACTTCATCAGGAAGTTTTGTCATGTTTGAACTTTTCTTTTCTTCACCATGCAAAGCAGCATATCTTTTGAAGAATGTGGAGAAGTACAGAAATACTTAGTACCATGTGTAGATAGAACACATTCACCCTGGAAGGAGAAGAGGGATAAGCTACACTAGGCTGGCCTTTTGTAAGGGATAAACAAGAAAATGAAAAATGTAATGGCTCAAAGAGGTTGTTCTTAGTGAAAATCCAACAGGCAGAGTTTCCAATTTGGCCATGGTACTCACTACTCTAATAGATGTCTCTATCATTTTCAAACTTCAACTTGAGATAGTCATGAGATACCACAGATATAATGCAAGTTCTAGCTGGAACTGTCTTAATCTGCAACACTCAGAAAGAAAAGAGTTTAAGTCAAGATTAGACATAATGAAAGCACAGGCACATAAAGGCTCACCAAATCCTACAGGGCAAAAAGATGTTGAAGAACCTATGAACCTTGCTTACTTGGAGACTTCAGACCAGCACTACCACATTTTGACTCATTGCCCGCGATTTTTAAATCGCCGGCAATGTTTTTTAACATTACCGGCGATTTTTGCCGGAAAAATCGCCAGTAATGTCTTCTTTTTTTTAACATTACCGGCGACATAAATGTATGTCACCGGCAATGTCGTTTTTTTTCGAGACATTGCCGGCGACATACATTTATGTCGCCGGTAATGTTTAAAAAAAAAGAAGACATTACCGGCGACATAAATGAAGTTGCCGGCAATGTCTTTTTTTTTTTTTACATTACCATCCAGACATTGTCGGCGACATACATTTATGTCGCCGGTAATGTTAAAAAAAAAAAGAAAGACATTACCGGCGATTTTTCCGGCAAAAATCGCCAGTAATGTTAAAAAACATTGCCGGCGATTTAAAAATCGCCGGCAATGAGTCAAAATGTGGTAGTGCAGAATATTGAGATACTGTGGAAAGATCTCTGATATGAAGTCAGTGCTGTTCTAACTAGTGTATAGCACAAACACCAATGACATTTCTCATATATTCAAACTTGGCAATGTCCAATGGTTTTGTGAAGAGATATGCTAACTATCGATCAGTGGGCACAAATTGCAGCTCTAGAACATTGTTTTCAACCAGTTCTCTGATAAAATAATATCTCAGATCAATGTGCTTGGTCCTTGAGTGCTGAACAAGATTCATGGAAATATTAATAGCATTGGTGTTGTCACAGAAAATTGTGAGCTTTCCTTAAGGAATCCCATAATCATGGAGCATGTTCTTCATCCACAACATCTGTGTGCAACAACTTCCTACAGCTATGTATTCAGTTTCTGCAGTAGAGAGTGAAATACAATTTTGCTTCTTGCTATACCAGGATACTAAATTGTTCCCCACAAAGAAGGTGTCTCTAGTATCCTGCTATTTCCACATTAGTCTCATTAGTATAGAATACTCCACAGTGAATAGTATCTTGAACATATCTGATGATCCTTTTGACTGCTTCCAGATGAGACTCTCGTGGTAAAGCTTGAAATCTGGCACATACACCTACACTGTAGCAAATGTCCGGTCTGCTGACAGTAAGGTAGAAGAGACTACCAATCATGCTTCTGTACACAGTGAGATCAACATGTTTCCTAGATGTATCCTCACACAACTTTGTAGTAGTACTCATAGGGTTAGACACAAATTTTGATGAAAAAAGACCAAACTTCTTAACTAGGTTTTCAGAATATTTAGATTGTGAAAGAAACATACCTGAGTCTATCTGTTTTACTTAAAGGCCTAGAAAATATGTCAATTCACCACAAGTACTCATTTCAAATTTTCTTTGAAGTATAGAGGCAAATTCCTCAATGAGTGCAGTGCTTGTGGAACCAAAGGAGGATAAAAACCTTGCGGGGCTTTTAGGAAAAGCACCAAATCAAAATCACTAATACCAAATTGTTTACACAATCTGAATAATCAAATTTTAATCATAAGCACACTATGCTAAGTAGTAATATGAATATCAACAGAAAATAGTTTGAAACTACTTTTCCTTATCAAGCTAGAAAACCTCCCTGTTTCCTTCTTCAAGGTAGCAAGCTTCTAATCACAGCAAACTTTTCTCTCTCTAACCTTTGCAGCAGACACACCTGCACAAACATCAAAGGTAGACAAACACAAAAACTGAACTCTCACAATAGAGTTCACAAAATCAGCTCTGATCAATAATCCTCGATCGACCCTCGAACCATATCATACATATTCTATATATATATGGTTAGGGTAACAATGACCTAATGACCACATCCTCTTAGAGTTCAGCTGCAAATCAATCACTTTGATTGCATAATCTTTCAGATGTGATATTGTTTTGATTCAATAGAAATACTTCTCCCTTATCAGATAAGCAGTGGATCCATATCATTAATTGATATAAAACCTATTGATACTATCCTTAACAAGAAAAGGCAACAACAAATCCTAACAATTAGGATGCCTTACCTTTGCACAAGGTCAATGTCAATAGGCTTTGATTATTGAATGCAGTGTCACAATTGTGAGTGATTTGCCACAACCATTTACTTACATCAGTATATATATTAAAAGAGAAAATTAATGTCCATTGTGTACAAACCAAAAGAATCTAGCTAGGTTTGATCACATTAATTCGTTTGCATCATTTTTTTTAATCAAAAAGTTCGTCACATTAACACAAATGTAAGGTTACCTTATACATAGATTTGCATGAATATGCACGACCTAGGGAGTACCAACAATCCTAAAAAACCTATGTGATCTAACATGATCTAGATCGAAATGCAACCCCAAAGATGAAGCGCGCAAGAAACCATGTGACCATAGTAAAAACATGTCGAGGCGGGCAAACCAACCAGACCTCGACAACCAGAATCCAAATTAGGCACAATCACTTTGTGCCCTCAATGGCACCGCTCACCGTTATCGGTGGTGCAATGTTTGGTGGCTCCTCCACGTCCAACATCTCTTGGCCCTCCAAGAGCTCCATATCGCTCTCTGCTATGGTTGACTCTATGGTTGCATGCACAGAAACTTCATGCTTGGACGCCACTTCGTCTTCTTCACCAACATGAACAATATCAGATTTATTTCAAGGAACAAACTCAATCCCAGCATATGCTGAACTTGCCCCGAACACCAACCCAAAACCCTCTGCCAGTCCTGGCTGAGGAGGAAACCCAAACCTAGCACCAACAAACCACAATGCTGTAAGCACTGAAAAAAACAAATATCTCGGAGGATCAAGGGCGAACCACTCCGGATGGAAACCTCGAGAGAATTTGGGGGAAGGGAAAACCACACCCGGAGGTGCAAAGATTCTCGACGCCGGTGGAGGAGTCGCTGACGGGTACGATCGAAGAAAGAGCAGAGTGTTGGAGCGATAGCCATAGTGGCGATTCCCAAGCCCTAAGAGAGCCTTCAACATCTATTATTATTCAGTATGAAGTTCTTTAACTAATTCGTTTGCATCATGTAATTAAGGAATCAGATATATAAGGGTAGATAACCATGCATATATTTGAAAGTGAAAATGCCTTGGTCTTTGTAGAAAGGCACCGCCCCCAAACGCTATAATTAATGTATTTATGAACTAAAAAGATGATGAACTACGTACTAATTTATGGATATATATCGTTGATGAACCATAAAATTGGCGAACCTGTTCCTAAACCCTTGAATTTGTAACAAAACTAAATGAAAGCAAGCAAATTAGTATCCGGAAAAGACCCATTTCCATTTGGCATGGATACCTACACTACCATGCAGTTCTATTATCTAGAGAGGGAGTATTCACATAGGAAGAAAAGAAAAGAATCTTATAAAAAAAAAATCGTTATTTTCAAATAAGGGAGATTGGAGATCGAGGACAAAATATTTCGTCATAAGTTTTCGGCATGAAAATAAGTCCAATCAAACATGAAAACCAACAATCTTGGAGAAAAATATGAAGATAATCGATCGTATCTAAGAAATTGAATGAAGAATTGCATATATTAATACTCATACTTGTGCCAACAAAGAAGCATAATCACACATTTCCTAACAATATAGAACCTGGATTTCTTCTCCCTAACAATGCTCATACATCCACGCCTGCTAATTGCACTCTTACCACAATCACCATCCAACCGCCGTCCTCCTCCTCTTCGCTGCTTCGATGTGCATTGACCCATTTACACAACAAACTCAAATCAATCCGAAACCAATCCCAATATATATATATATATATACACACACACACACAACTTAACCAAACCCAGCAACCCTAGAATTTTAGACAGAGCAAACCCGGCACAGATTTCCCTAGCTTATACAATTAAACGCAGAAATAAATCCCTGATGTTCTTCCTCTTCATGTCAGCCACGTGTCTTCTTCTCCCAGACTCGATACCTGTCTTCTTTCTTCTTCTTCTTCTTCTTCTTCTTCTTCTTCTTCTTCTTCTTCTTCTTCTTCTTCTTCTTCTTCTTCTTCTGATGATGATGATGATGATGATGATGATGATGATGATGATGATGATGATGATGATGATTCTCTGTGTTATCAATTTGTTTCCGCGGCTGGCAAAACTACAAAGGTTTTGGTGTCTCTTTCTCCGTTACTACGGAGGGGTTTTGGTCTAACGATCAGACGGCTCTGATTGGATCGAGAACATTCTTGCGGTTTTGTCGTTCAAGTTCTGTATATATATTCAAACTCGTCGTATTTTGAAATCACAAGGACTTTGCTCAATATTCAATTTTTATACGTAAGTTATGTATAAAAGCACACAAGAAACAAACCTCAGATATGATTTCTTAACATTTTCACGACGAATTGTGAGTTGTATTACTTGAACGCGTACGTATGAGACACTGCATTGCCTTGACACAATGAGTTGGTATATATACGAGTTTGGAACTATAGAAATTCAAGGCCCTTACTACTTCACCCTTGTATATATATACTTGCTCTCTTAGACGACCTTTGTTGGTTGCAAATACCGGAACTCAATTATCTATCCGATTCAACCCCCATTAATCGAAATGTTGGGAAAAAAAAAATCTAATAACGAATTTATAATGTTTGTCGAAATTGAAAAGTGATCGAAAGTAATCGAGAGTGAAATACAATGTACTTCTATTTTGATACACCATAATGTACGTCAGTGTGCATGGATTTGATTTTCTGTGGATGAATACGGCAACTAATTATAAAGATCGAGCAAGATAATCAAATTCTATAAGATTAATATATATATATATATATATATATGGAGAACAGCGTACAGTGTGGTTTTTCGATCGATGCCACCATATATATATATATAATTATAGATGATGGTGCATTACAGCTCTCGAGCTCCTTATTCATATCATATCGATTTGGTGCAGGTTACAATCAATTAATATATTGTACGTATTTAATAGTAGTATAGAATTCCTTTCATATACTATTGCATTAGCCAAAATTACTTACAAATGAGTTTAGGGGCTCGTGAGTTTATCCCAACTTGAGTCTAAGGGGCGACCTTTGTTCCACTGGGAAAAAACATATATATATGCTGGTCAAGGTAAGATAAGGCTTCTTAATTAAGAATCAATTTTAGGGGAGATGTCAATAACTTCACTAGATATAATAGAAGATATATCTGTTTGACTGATCACGCATAAACGTTGTGAGTTTGAGCACCCAATAACCACCTCATATAACGGAAAAACTTTGAAACGGCGGATAAAGGGCCAAAATTCCAATTCTAACTTGGCTCAAAAAGCTAAAATAATTTTCATCGGACAACACCCTTTCATACCAATGAATCGAATCCATCATCAAAATGGAAGTCACTTCGAAGCAAATAAAAGGCCAATATGTACGTAGTTAATTGACCTGAAAGTTAAGTTAAGATGATCGATTCTCATCTAGCCGCGCGCGCGCACCCTTTCACACAATCACACCAAATTAATATAATCAAAGTCATCACCAATATATGTAGAGATCCGCCATAGGAGTGCAGATGATATAATGCAGCAGTGGTCAAGTTGCTAACAACTAAAATCGGACATTAAGATTTGTCAAGTTGTGAGTTTATCTTTTTATAATTTTTGCCATCAATGAAATGTTCAAAGTCTATCAATAGAAAATGATTGTCAAGATCGATCGACAAGCTATTTATATATTGATCTCGATCTTACAAGACATATAAGAAATAAAGACGTCATTGATCAGCATATGCTTTCATCGATTAGTTGAGATCCGTAAGTAGCAAGTTAGGCGGCTAGGGAAGCATTATGCGTGTATTCTATTCACAAACACAACTACGTACATCTCCAAATGAAGAGCCAATTTACAATCTCATCCCATTAGCCACTGGCGGTTCTTGAGGTCATTTGTTTGGGGGGGGGGGTCAAAAAAATTCTTTAATAATATTTAATATTAATTAATTGAAAGAAAATAGAAAAGAGAAAGTAATTAATAATATTAATGTAAGTTTGAAAGATTAGGGGCAAAATTTAAGATAAACATTAATTTTATACCCATTAATACCATAAAAAAAGCACAAATTTCTAACAAAATTTTAGATCACCGGGGGGCCACAGCCTCTTCGGCGGCCTTCAAGGATCCGCCCCTGTTTATATCATAACATTTTGCCTTTATTTCCTTGCTAATTTTCTTGTTGATTTTCTTAAAATTTATGGTCACAGATTTACTACTCAACATCTTGGCAGTGCAGCTTACACTGTAGTTTTATTGTATTTTTCTTGAACAACATAAAATGCGGTTGTTGTAAGAGTAAATGTACCAAGGGCCGACCCTGAGATGTCGAAAATTTAATAAGGTTCTAAGTTAGATAAAAAAGTAAGGGCTTGAATACATATATTGTGCATATTTAAGCTCAATTTTTGAGTTTCTTCTTGGTGGGAGCCTAATAAAACTTCTATTCAATGCCGGCCGTGAATCATCAAGATCAAAAATCTGTCCCCAAAAGGTGAAGAAATAACTTTGAAGAACCACATGACATAAGAATGTTAGAGGATTAGTGTTAAAAATAACTAATAGTATTTAAAATTAGATTAAGAAGGGTAAATTAAATGGCCATATAGATCTCGAACCTGCGACCTTTGCGTTATTAGCACGACGCTTTAACAAGCCGAGCCAAAAATAGAAGAAATAGTGGATATAAACTTGGAGCATGCATCTTCAACAATGTCACTTAAAATTTTCCTATTTTGTTTCAAAATATAGCTCAAACCTATTTTAGCTAAGCATTTGTAAAATTTACTCCAACAATATTATTCATAATTTAGTTAAATATGAATAAATATTTTGTTTTGATTAGTTAATAAAAATAATTAACATTTATTAACTTAGAAATTGATTACATTTACAACCTTTTAGGAAACAATTAATTACAATGTTGACTTTTACATCACATAAAATTCAAGCTTTAGGTATGAGGATAGAGGATGAAAACATGAAATATAGGGAATCCCTAAAATAGCTAATGTGATAGGAGATCTCTTGGAGCTGATTTTAAAACAAAAACCTCATATTATAGATAAAATTGACTTTTAGGGACCTGCTCTTACCCACCCAATTTTTCCACATATTTCTGTACGGGAAACAGTTGGCTCCGGTGTACCATACCGCAGACGAATGAAGTACTGCGTACATAGTAGTACTCCCCCTGAGTCTGAGATAAAGCCGATGAGTCAGCGCCGAGTGGCCCCTCTGCTAAAGCCACGTTAAAAAACACTAGAAAAAGAGAGATCATCCCTGAAAGCAAAGCCAAAACGCAAAGCAAAGCCAGAAAAAGAAAGCAAAGAAAGCAAGAAAGAATCCCTCTTCTCAATTTCTCTACCCCTAAATTCCCCAATCTTGTTTGTTATCTGCATATTCACCTCAGCCTCAACCTTGCTTACTTCAAATCCACACTCAGATTCACCTTCTCTTTTTTCCGAGTGAGAGTTTATCAGCAGCTTAGAGCTCTCTCTATCTCCAATGGCGATCGACGAGGACTTAGAGAGCTGCGGCAGCAGAGCCGCGCTGTCTTCTCAGACGCAGCCTCGCCACCACCGCCAGAAGCTCGAGGTCTACAACGAGGTCCTTCGTCGAATTCAGGACTTCAATTACGAGGAGGCTAGTCTCCCTGGATTTGATGACCAGCTTTGGCTTCACTTCAATCGCTTACCTGCTCGGTACCGTCTTTTAAACCCTACCTTCTTTCTTTCTGGTGTTCATGAGAAACCGTAGGAGATGTAATGAAAATGAAAAGCAAAAAAAAAAAAATCGCAATCTTACTGATCCTGTTGTACACACTGTAGTTTGTGTCGTTCGAAATTTTACCGTTCCAGTGTGTATAGGAAATGAGAGATCGAGTCGGTTAACGTTTTCGGTATATGAAATAAGAGTTGTGGGAATGTTTTTGTTGTTCTAACTGAAATTAGATTTGGAAAATTTGATGGATTGTGTGAACTTTTCTTTGTCTGATTTGTTTGTTGTCGTCATGGTCGGTGCTTGTGGTGTGTAGATATGCATTGGATGTGAATGTGGAGAGAGCCGAAGATGTGCTTACACATAAGAAATTGCTGCAATTAGCAGAAGATCCGGCAAATCAACCCGCTTTTGAAGTTCGCACTGTGCAGGTGAGTGTATACTGGATGCTTCAGTTAATATCTAGCCTTACTTCTGTCGTGAACACGGTTTGTTGGTATAGAAATTCTTATGCAATGTTGTATGTAGATTGGTTTGACTTTGGTCAATGTTCATTCTAGTGGCAACCATCCTAGACGGTGGGGCTTGTATGATATTATATAATGAAGTTTGGAAGTTCAAGTATGAGTGGATTTACCTGCTGCAATGTCTATTACTGAACATCTATTTTTTTTATGCAGGTGTATCCCCTCTATAATGGAAACTCTGGTGATACGGTTCATTCAGATTCTTCGATGAAAGAAGATGCACAGAGTTCTTTTAATATTTCTAGCAAACAAGGGTATGGCCTGTAATATCAATTTCTACACTATGCTTCCTTGAATGTTTCCTGTGTCTGTCAATATGTAGTTATTTCCTTATGTCACAGTTATTTGACTCTGTCAATAGGATTCATGCACCGCCTACCTTTGGTTCGTCTCCTAATCTTGAAGCACTTTCACTTCTAGCCAATAGATATCATGGTGATGATGGAGACAGTGCAATGAACACTACACTCTACGTTTCTAGGTAAGAAACAGACATTGAGCCCTAATATTGGTAGTTCTTCTGCAGTTGCAAGGAGTTTGAGGTGTTTTACCATGAGAACTATTTTTTTGGTCATTCGATGTGGTGTTAAATTTTGTTCACAATTGACCAGGCCTATGCATGAGATTACTTTCTCAACAGTCGACAAGCCTAAGCTTCTTAGTCAGGTAGTGCTCTTCTCAGTCATCTGTATATCTACATCATGTAGTTAACTTGTATTCTACAGCAAGACAATAAAGAATCAATTTCTGCTATCTTGATTTTTAGCTTCTCAAACATAATTAGTTGATCATTAGTATTGTATGGACTTAAGTCTCTGCTGGTTATATATAAAGAACTCCTTGCATCTTCTTTCACTGGTCTTTTTTCCATGTGGTATGCATAAGTAATATTGCTAGGTTGTCCAACCTATTATTCTTGGTATCACTAGATCATACATTGCATATGGTGTTGATTTCCAGTTCATATATAGAAGATTACACTCCATAAATTTTGCTTTCTAACTAATATATTTTAGTGATTATATTTCCAGTTAACTTCATTACTTGCTGACATCGGACTGAATATTCAAGAAGCTCATGCATTTTCTACTGTTGACGGATTTTCTCTGGATGTTTTCGTAGTTGATGGTTGGCACTTGGAGGTATGAAATTGGTGCAATTGTTTGTAGATTCTTAGTACACACACTTTGGAATTGAACAAAATGTTCTTGCATGTTGGTATTATCTAGGAAACTGAAGAACTTAAAAAGGTGTTGGAGAAGGAGATCTCAAAGTTTAAGGCAAGTTTCTGTTAATTAAATTGCATAATTTAAGTTGTAACCGGGCGCTCAATTGATAATGTTCATTTTTGCAGTCTGGAACTAGTACTTTAATTTTTTTATTTTACTATATAAAATCCAGTCTAGTAGTTTGTGTTTGTTTACCCATCATTATCATTTCAGTATTGTATTTTTGATGTTCTTTTGATAATCTGCAGGATTCAAAGCAGCATCTAGTTACTTCTGCTGGCGAGGATAACCAAACAAGAATCGACTTTTTCCCCGTTGCACTACAGATACCATCCGATGGAATAGATGTATGGGAAATTGATACAAGGCAGCTGAAATATGAGAACAAAGTTGGATCTGGAACATTTGGGGATCTGTAAGTTGCTTCAAATCCTGTGTTTGATTATGCCGCTTCTTGTTTGACCTTCTGTACTCAACTTCTTCAGGTACAGAGGTACATATTGTAGTCAGGAGGTTGCCATCAAAGTTCTCAAACCTGAGCGTGTCAGTGCAGAGATGCTGAGAGATTTTTCACAGGAAGTTTATATACTGAGGTTTGAGATTTATCTTAACGCCTGCTTATAATTTTTGTAGCCGTTGTCATGTATTAAAACCTTTTGTGAGTTGTTTTTCATATAATATGGCAGGAAAATACGACACAAGAATGTGGTGCAATTTATTGGTGCATGTACACAACCTCCAAACATATGCATAGTGACTGGTATGTTCTTAGTTTGTCTTGGATAATCTTTGAAATCAGTAATTTATGACTTATGAAGTTGCTGGTTATTTCCTTTTGATATTTATGTTTCTGTGTCAACAGAGTTTATGTCCAGAGGAAGTGTATATGACTTTTTGCATAAACAAAATGGTGTTTTTAAGCTTCCATCCCTCCTCAAAGTAGCAATCGATGTTTCAAAGGGAATGAATTATTTGCACCAAAATAGTATAATTCACAGGGACCTTAAGACTGCCAATCTTCTGATGGATGAACATGAAGTAAGTACCCTATGATTCTTCATCAATGATTGTGTCAACTATTCTATGTTTCTGAATTTACAGAGCGCTAGTATATGCCAATAACTTGGTCACCCATTAACATGCGGTCTTAACTCTGAGATCCTACTTGGTACAGATTGTTAAAGTTGCTGATTTTGGGGTTGCAAGAGTGCAGACTCAATCTGGAGTGATGACAGCTGAAACTGGAACATACCGGTGGATGGCTCCTGAGGTAGGCATCTCCTTGGAAATTGACTTTTATCTGTCGAATAATAGTATTGCAAGAATAATTTTCAAGCTTTAGAAATTAGAACTTGTTTATAGTGATATGATAAGTAGTTGACAATTATTGTAGAGTTGACTGTCAATGAATCCTGTATTCCAAATGTTATTGGGCTGTCACGAGGTTCCAATAGTAACTAACTTTGGTGATTATGTGTTTCATTCAACCTATTATCCAGCACCATTTGCAGATTTATTCATTGATGTATTTCTAATGAAGGTCATTGAACACAAACCGTATGATCACAAGGCAGATGTTTTCAGTTTTGGTATAGTTCTGTGGGAACTTCTAACAGGCCAAGTAAGCTTTGTTGAGAATTGTGCTTTTTGAGTAAGACTATGCTTGTTGATGTATTTTTCTGGCTTCTTTGAGAATTCTGGCTGTTCACACTTAGATTTCTTTTTTCAGGTCCCCTACTCATTCTTGACCCCATTACAAGCAGCAGTAGGTGTGGTGCAAAAGGTATTTAATTTACAATTTGGCATATTTTTCCTGCAAATGATTTTCTTATTCAAGAGTTCGGTATCACTTTAATTGGCATGGCTGTCAGGGACTACGACCTACAATTCCGAAGAATACTCACCCAAAGTTTGCGGAAGTGCTTGAAAAATGCTGGCAGCAAGACCCAACTCTAAGACCTGACTTCTCTGAGATTGTAGAAATCCTTCAACGTTTGGCCAAGGAGGTACTGTCTTGTTGTGCTGTAATTTATCTGTTCCCTTAAACATCTTTTACATTTTGTAATTTTGAAACAGGTGGGAACTGAGGGTGAAGACAGGCACAAGGAGAAGTCATTTTTCTCGTCACTGAGATGGAGCCATCACTAATTTTGGGAGATTATATTACTCTGATTATGTGTGGACTAATTTCATTGGACATACTTCTGTCGTACAGTTTTTCCAATTACCAACTATACAGGTTATAAATTGAATTTGTTCTGTTTTCCACTGACTAGTTTTTCTTCAATTGGTTACAGCAAATTATTTAGGAAGCCATCATCAAACCAACATTTTAGACTAAACATGCAAAATCTAATGTTATAGTGGTATTGCATATGTTTCCCAGATGCATTCTTCGTTGAGCAGAGTTCTCATTGACAATCGATGAGAAAAATTCTGTACAAGAGATATAAATGGTGCGAGTGCACAGCCTTTACCAGGATATGGTTAAGCTGCTATGGATCTGGCATCGCTATACCCCCTTGAGGAGCTGTCTTGCGTGAACCTTGACCTGCAACTGGACAAGAGCACGCATGCATTGCATAGCCACACGAGCCTGTTTCCTCACCTGTGCTCCTCGAACCAAGGCTTGCAGCCTCACCAGGCCCTTGAGTGCTCGAAATGCTTGCCTTGCCTGTCACGGTTATCATATCATAAAAAACTAGACTTCTACATAATAAAGAAAATCCGCATAGGTAAGGAGTTAAACGTTAGGTACTAGTTGGCCTCTGAAAAATGCTTGGATCTTGATGGCTGCAATATCTTCCCTCGTTAAACTTCTCTCTGGGGTCGTGAATGATGACGCAGAAGAAGAAGATGAAGCATCCTCACAAATGAGGACTTCGTAATGGGCTTTTTCTTTGTGGGAGCTTGGACTGGTTTCGGAATTGATGACGATGTCTGTTGGATGATCTCACGAACTTTCTTCGGATTCTTCCAAACCAGTTCCCAGAAGTTCCCATAGTCTTGGGAGAAGGTTTTGAGAAGGTGTTTGGATTTCAGGTGGAGGATAGGATATGCTCCACCTTAAAGGCCAAATGGAGGATCGGAGGTGGAGTCGTAAAGGAAGAGAATGTGACCACCATGTCTTGTATTAGGTAGTGCTTTGTCAGAACTCAGAAACTTAGAACGTGGCGGGATGGATATTTCAGGTCTCCTACGGCTACCATCAGCTCCATCACTTACTGTGTGAGTTTGAAGCGTTCTACGCTTTAAGTCTTTAACCAACCCAGATGACTTGTTTCAAATGACGTAGTTTCAATTCTTTGTTATAAGATGGACATCTCTAACAGTCTAATTATTTGTTATAGTTAAAATTACTCAAAAGCTAAATGTAATTAATGTTCTTTTAACTTCTTTTTCAACAATAATAGTTATTTTTAAGCTAATTCAAATTCATCAAAGAATATAATAAAAAATAGTATATACTATTCAAAGAATATAATAAAAAATAGTATATGAAGATTCGGCGGGAAATGATTTTTTTTTGTTTGGGAAGGATTTAACTTTAAATTACATTTCCTCTCCAATTTAGCTAGATATAACTAAAGGTTTAAATAAAAAGTTACATTTAATTTAACTATAGAGTATCTGTTAGAATTGCCCACGAATTATTTGTAAAAATTTAATTTGACCTTAGCTACATTTTCCTGTATAAAGATATATATTTTCATAATTTTTGCGTAGTTCCTTCTTCCTAATCAATTTTCTCAACAATAAAAGTAGAGGTAAGAGATGCAAAGATAGAATGCGTGTATATCATTAATATGGAAAATCCGACTCCATTGATCAACAAATCAAGGGGAGCAATAAATTCCATGAGCAACTACATGGTCTTATTTAATAATAAATCGTAGATATGCTGTATTTTATTGTATATCATGGCCAACGTAGTACTTGGCCTTTGCTTGTTTAGTATGCTCTTAATTGTTGTTGTCATACCAGAACTGGTTCTGGAGATCCTTAACGACGTGGTTGTCAACTTGGAATGCCTTGGCGAGAACATCAATGTTGATGGCAGGTTTAGAGCCGAAAACAGCATTGGCTATGGTGATGACACCTGGATTCTGGCTGCTAAGACCGGCAATGGCTACGGCGTTGTACTTTCCGATGTTGAACTGAAAGTGAATGAGACCAACGGGGAAGACAAAAACATCTCCCTTGTTCAACACTTTGGTGATCAGACGGTTTTCGGGGTTGGATGTGACGAAGCCAACGTAGAGAGTGCCTTCCAAGACCACGAGGATTTCAGAGGCGCGAGGGTGAGTGTGAGGAGGGTTTAGACCGCCGTTTGGTGCATAGTCTATGCGAGCAATTGATATCCCAAGAGTGTTGAGTCCTGGTATTTTCTCAACGTTTGCGGCTGTCACGTTGGAACCAACTGGATTCGCTGTGTTTCGGGGAATCTGAAGCCCGGAGTAGAAGAAATCTTCTGCTGTTGCAAGCTTGGGGTCCTTGCAGAATTTTCCATTCACAAACACTGCAATATGCATGGAACGTCATATATATATCAGAACATGCATGTCTGCATGCAAAAATTAATTTAACCGAGCAATCTTAAAGCATATATGATAGAGAAGTTGTGTTATATACCAGCAGAATAAGCAGGGTCCTTGGCGTCAAGTGCAACGCAGAAGTCTTGGAGAGGACTAGGATCAGAGGCAGAGACGAGGTTGAAGGTCGTTGCTAATGCCAATATGACAAGAGCAGCACTGATGGTAGGGAAATGAGCACGTTTCATCATTGTAAAACTTGTATGTATACGTGATTGGGTGCTCTCAATTCTCGAAAAGAGCTAGCAAGTATTGCTTATGAAGTTGAGGTGTGGATGATTATACTGCACAGAGTAAATTCCTATTTATAGATGGGATAGAGACATGCTTATCTGAAGTATTGTCCTGAAGTCCTGAACTGGTCTTGGACTGGCCTTGTCCATGGAAGCAGTTAAGATTAATTTGGAGTTAAATAACTCATTAGTATTTGGAAGCAGGTAAAGACTTGGATTTCTCTCTACGTACGTACTACATGACACAAGTCAATTAATTGACCATCTCTCTTCCTGATTTATGTCTTACTTATTCAAGAGACTAAGAATTCAAAGTTTTGAGTGTTGACAAAACTGCACACCATTCGATTTAAGAATTCCAGTTGGACATTTTTCTATCTAAATCGTCAGAATTTTATTTTATCTCTAGTGATAATTTTTTTTTCCAGAGAGGACATGCCTTAGAGCAACTCCAACAATATCACATAAAGTTTGCTTATTTTGTTAAAAAATGAAGCCGAAACCTATTTTAGCTAATCACTTGTATAAATTTACTCCAACAATATCACTTAAAATGTAGTTAGATTTAAACATATGCTTAGTTTTGATTGGTTGATAATAAAATATTTATTTATTAATATAATTATTAATTACATTTACAATCTAGAAGGAAAGTATTAATTACAATATTGAATGTTTCGTTACCTATAATTTATATTTTCGGTATAGGAATAGGGGATGAAAACATGAAATATAGGGAATCCCTAAATTGGCTAATAAGATAGGGGAGCTGCTGGAGTGAATTTTAAGAGAAAATCTTTATATTTTAGCTAAAAATGATTTATAGGGAATCTGCTGGAGTTGCTCTTAGTTCTTGAAGTGTTCAAATAAGGAGGAATAGGCTGAACATTGGAATTGGTCGAATGGCCAGTGAGCCAACCCACTCCCCAACTAAGTTCAAAACCCTATCGGTTTGTCAGCAAAAAAGAAAAGAGAAAAAAAGTACTGCTAGGGTTTCCGAGGCAGGTGTTGTTGTCTGTACGTGTATGAAATTTAGATGGTGATCGAGTGTGACGGCATGATTTCAACGTGGTGCGGTGGTCGCGGTGGTTTACAATCGATCTTTGGCCAATCTAGGGAGCAATGATGTGGCTGATTAAGAGATTCTTTTGAGGGGAGTGATAAGCTCAAACATGGTGTAAGCCAAACTCACAACTTCTCATTTATTTTTTAATTAAAAACACATGATGTAATGTTATTTCTTCTTCCATTTTTGCCCTAAACCCTAAATCTTTTACTCTTCTTGGCCCACTAACCAGAAAAGGAAATCTAAATCTTTTATCTCTTCCTGCCATTCTCTATTTTATTTTCCCGCGCGTTATTCCTAAACCCCCTTAAGGATCTCTACTAACTACTATATATGTTTTCATTAGGCGGAAGAAATAGCGAAACAATAGATTTCTGTGAGTACAAGATTTGATCGAGGGGGTTGTTTGGGTCAAACTGTTGGAGATTTGGAGATGAGAGATTTCACATTAGATGAGAAATAGATAAAATAAGACTTATAATTGAATATATTATACTCAATATCAACAGAGATTTTTTTATATAAAACTTAGCATCTTAAAAGTGGTTTACGTTGAAAAAATTCGGTCATATTGTAGTCTGCGTAGCCTTGTCGATGTTTAACAAGATATCAGAGCAGGTCCCCCCAATTGCATCACTATTCTCATTAAACTCAAATTGGGTTCCTTCAATTTCCACTACCAGAAATTGAGACATTACCGGCGACCTCCCGTCGCCGGCCTTGTATTTTTTTTTCGCCGGAATTGTCATTCCCGGCGACAAGTCGCCGGCAATGACGTCGCCGGAAATCCCCCGCCGGTGTTAACATTGCCGGCGACGGGAAACGGCGTCGCCGGTAATGTCGGAGACATCACCGGCGACTTGTGTCGCCGGCAATGTCAAGACATTACCGGCGACTCAAGTCGCCGGCAATGTCTCGGACATTACCGGCGACGCCGTCGCCGGCAATGGTAGCGCCGCCGTGGCCGGAATTTGTGACATTGCCGGCGACTGAGGTCCATGTCGCCGGCAATGTGTGAAAAAATTTTGAAAAAAAAACGCGGTTCTGGATTGGGCCCAATTCCAGAACCTGCATTGAAAGACATAAACCGTACAATCATACAAGTTCAACAGTACACATAAATGTCCAACGTACAGTACAAATAGCAATGACGATACGAAAATTAACTACAACTACAGGTCAGGGTCCAGGAACTTGCGGGTCAGGGTCGAAGTAATCCATGTACTCATTTGAATTCCGGTGGCTTCCTTGGTCTTGCTCTGGCGTTGACTGGTGCGGTGGTGGTGGTGGATAGCTAGGGAACGGAGGGACCGGGAGCGGGGGAGGTGTGGGGAAGGGTTGTCCGGTAGTTTGAGCCTCGTACATCGTCCGCATCCATGTGTACATCTGAGCCTGCACCTGTGTCTGCTGCATTTGGTACTCGGCCATCTGCCTCTTTTGCTCCTCCAACTCCCTCTGCGTCCTATGAAGCTCCGCCGCGAGGTTACGACTAGAAGTTGAACTTCTTGACCCGGTAGAGTATTCTGAAGTGTTCTTCAATAGTCCTTCGCCCGCCGTGCCCATTCCCCTACAGTAGTAGGTATTCTTTCCAGTCCCGCACGCTTTTGCCATGATCCGAGCCGCTATCGGAGGATCAAGCGGATCGATCTGAGAGGCATACTGGGTGACTTCTTCCTCGGAGCAGTCAGGATGGTTAGTCCGAGCTATACTCATGGTCACTTCTGCGGTCGCCTCCTCCACTCTCGACTAATTGAAAAGGGAAAATGAACAACGTATTAGCTAACAAAATCTATTTCCATCTTGAAAAATAGTTTTATTAACACATGGAGAGGCGAAAGACTTACCGCTTCTTCAGGGCACTGCGGGTAGAACTTCTGATGAATATACACCAACGGGTTCACCTCTTGTTGTTGCTGCGCCTTAGTCGACCAACCCATGTAGTTGAGTGAACCTGCATGATGGGCCCTGGTGTTTTTCAATCTATTCGCCCGGTTCGCCTTCGAAATCGCCTTGTTTGATAAACATATGAAAAAAAATTAGTAACCAATCTTATTTTCAATCTGATACGATACATTATGCTTGAAAGATATATTAAGGATGCATACCCGAGCTTTGGGGTGCTCGAAGTGGGCTATCAGCCACAGCCACTCGTACTCCCTAAACCGGAATTCGCTAGGGGTGGAACCTCGGCCTAGCTCCTTGTATACAGTGTAATGGGAAGAAAGCTCGTTCTTCCACTCTTTATACCTATATTAAAACAAGGAAAAAAAGTTAGAGATATTAAAACACTTGATAAACAAAAATCTAACTCGATATATATTCAAATAAGTCGAAGCACATCACCTCATATGTAGTTGACGCTCTACCCACGTGTGAATAAGAACTTCATCCACGTCAAACCACACCTGCAATATGAATATATAAAAGGTAAAATTATATATTTATTCAGACTTAATTAATAAATGTAAAATTTACGTAATGAAAATACGATTTTACTCACACTGAGTGCATTATGCACTTGCATCTTCACGTAGATAGGCACAGATTCCCAATCTGGCCAAAGCATTGGGACCTTGTCCCGCACGATCGCACCGGCCATGCTGACATATTTGCGCGTGGTGTCGAATGCCTCGATCACCTCGCCATCCTCATTGGCCCTTATGGGCGTTTTCCTTCCGCCGGTGGCCTGCTCAAGTCTCTTCCCGGTGCAGGTGCCTCTAGCCCCTTTCCGTTTTCCAGTCCCATTAACGAAATTGCCTAATAATACAATGTCAACAAATTGATATCATTAATTGAACCTATCGCAAGTCTTAAGTAATAATTAAGTAATCAATTTGATGTTAAATAAAATTTACCTGCATCGTCCGTTTGTTGGTTGGTGCACCTCACACTCCAAAGATACACGGGGTCGAACGGGAGGAAGTTATACGCTTCCTCCACGCTCAGGAACTCCGGCCGTCCTTCAATATAAACAGGCATCCCCCTATCATCGAATTCAGGGATGATAGGAATCTCGTCGGGTAGGAAGAGACCGGATGGCGGAGATAGACGAGGCCTGGACGATGAGGCGCCAACACCACCATGTGTCTCAGATGATTCCCGTGAAATGGGAGTAGGCACCATCCGAATATGGGGCATTCAGATTGAGGGAGTTTCTGATGCCCCCGTTGACTGTCGCTCGTCTGAGGCTCTGCCACCGGAGGGACGTCTGCTGATTGAGCGTCTAGAGACTGAGGCTCGAGGCTCAACTTCCGGTTGCACGGCTCTTGATCGTGCAGCTTCCTCCTCAGCTCGCGCCTCTAGCAAGGCTCTCGTGCGAGCACTCATCATTGGCCCACTGGGCGTGTTGCTAACTGCGGGCGAGGAGGAAGCTTGACTACTGTTCCCTCCACTATTTCGGGAACCTCTCCGAAGCCAATTAGCCGCAAAACCTCCTGGACATCGTAATAGTCATGGATTCGGTAATTAACCGAAACGGTTTGGAACCGGAATCGTTTGAAACCGGAACTGTTTGGAACCGGAACCGTTTGTAACATAACGGTTCCAGTTACAAACAGTTCCGGTTCCAAACCGTTCCGGTTCCAAACCGTTTCGGTTCTATAGGAAATCGGAACCGGAACGGTTTGGAACCGGAACCGTTTGAAACCGGAACTGTTTGGAACCGGAACTGTTTGTACCATAACGGTTCCAGTTACAAACAGTTCTGGTTCCAAACCGTTCCGGTTCCAAACCGTTTCGGTTCTATACCAAATCGGAACCAGAACGGTTTGGAACCGGAACCGTTTGAAACCGGAACTGTTTGGAACCGGAACCGTTTGTAACATAACGGTTCCAGTTACAAACAGTTCCGGTTCCAAACCGTTCCGGTTCCAAACCGTTTCGGTTCTATACCAAATCGGAACCGGAACGGTTTGGAACCGGAACCGTTTGAAACCGGAACCGTTTGAAACCGGAACTGTTTGGAACCGGAACCGTTTGTAACATAACGGTTCCAGTTACAAACAGTTCCGGTTCCAAACCGTTCCGGTCCCAAACTGTTTCGATTCTATACCAAATCGGAACCGGAACGGTTTGGAACCGGAACCGTTTGAAACCGGAACTGTTTGGAACCGGAACCGTTTGTAACATAACGGTTCCAGTTACAAACAGTTCCGGTTCCAAACCGTTTCGATCCCAAACCGTTTCGGTTCTATACCAAATCGGAACCAGAACGGTTTGGAACCGGAACCGTTTGAAACCGGAACTGTTTGGAACCGGAACCGTTTGTAACATAACGGTTCCAGTTACAAACAGTTCCGGTTCTAAACCGTTCCGATCCCGATTTCCACCTTCATTTATACGATTAATTAACAACTATATCACCTAAATTAAGAACTATACATATTCGATGTGTATATATATATACATCATGCATCTTAATTAAATTTATCCATCATATATTCATCCAAATCACAAACCCTAATTAATTTTCCACATTTATCACACATATATATATCATGCATCTTAATTAGGTTTAATTTCCACATATATATACATCACACATTCATCCAAACCACATTTATACATAATTTTCACATATATATATACATCACTTCATTTTCACATACCTAAATATATATATACATCACATATATATACATTGCATATAAATTTAGAACTTATCACCCTAATTTCCAACTTAGCACCCTAATTAATTTACACATACACATACACATACACATACACATACACATACACATACACATGCAAAAAAATAATTAAAAATTGAGAGAGAGAGAGAGGGAGAGAGAGAGGATCAGACCTGCCATGGATTTCCACCTACAATGCTTTGCCGATCGACTACAATGGTGAGGGGAGGAGAGGAGGGGAGGAGGGGAGGAGGAGATTTTCGGAGGAGGAGAGGAGAGGGGATCGGTGGAGAGGAGGAGAGGGAGAGGAGGAGTAGAGGATAAGGAGGAGGAGTGGGAGAGGAGGAGGAGGAGGTGAACTCACCGGACCGATTTGGGAGGAGGAGAGGGAGAGGAGAGGGAGAGGAGGAGGAGAGGGAGAGGAGGAGAAATGAAAGGCTCGGGCTATCATGCATCTATCCAGAAAACATTGCCGGCGAGTTTCTTATAACTCGTTGGTAATGTCATTACCAACGACTTCAACTCATTGGTAATGACATTACCAACGATGAGTTAACTCGTGGGTAATGTCATTACCAACGAGTTGCTTATAACTCGTTGGTAATGTCATTATTTCCCGAAGAATATCCGACAATATTTTCCGCGTACGATTTCCGGCTACATTTTCCGACTACAATTTCGATTATCAATTTCTGTATACGTACGATTAACGACTACATTTTCCGACTACAATTTAGATTAATGATTTCCGTATACGTACGATTAACGACTACGATTTCTGTATACGTACGATTAACGACTACATTTTTCGTCTACGATTTCTGTATACGTACGATTTCCGGCTACATTTTCCGACTACAATTTCGATTATCAATTTCCGTCTACGTACGATTAACGACTACAATTTCCGTCTACAATTTCGACTACATTTTCCGACTACATCATTAACGTACTAAGGATGATAATCGTAATCATCGTCATCACTTGAGTCTGACTCGGTTTCATAGGTAACCTCTGGCAATATGTGCCTCTCCTCGTCATCTGAATCAGCGTCAACTTCATATGGATTAACATCGAGAAGTTCTGCTCCAGTAATTCGAACCACACTCCCAGGTCTCACATTATTAAGGCGAATCGTAGATGATTCCGGAATGTCAAAAGCGTTCGGCTCTTGGTATGCAGTAACTTCCTCATCATCTGCGGTATCACCAAGTGTGGCAGCACTGTATATGTTTCTATGAGCAACATGGTTAACCACCTTCCACGGGACTTTGTTAAGAAGATCGTCCAGGTAAAACACTTGTTTTACTGATGAGGCAAGAACGAAAGGGTCATCTTCATACCAGGTAGTAGCAGTATTCACCGAAAATGTTCCGTACTGATCGGTCCTTGTGTTCTCCGGGCTAGTATCAAACCATCTACACTTGAACAAGTGCACTTTCATGCGGTTCCCATAAATTAGTTCAACAACTGAATGAAGGCCGGACACCGTAATAGTCAACGCCATCCTGCCCACCATGGACCATCACCCCACAATTCTGTGTTTTCAGTCGGTCGTCTCGATTTTCACATATAAATTTCACGCCATTGACCTGACACATCGAGTAAACTTTTGAAGCAATTGGTTTCATCTCTAGGACCCTCAATTCGTTTGACCACTCTGGGCAACCATCATCTGCTACATGGTTCATCTGAAAACGTCCATATATTAATACGTACAGAAGAAATTATGTCATCTTGAAACCACAAAACCACGTACATACATACATGCTATATAAAGATATATATAAAAATATACATATACACATATACTTACCCATTGACCAAAGTAGTTTGCAAACGTCTTGTTGTGGTAATCAACATTTCCGGCAATAGCAGGGCAGTGAAGATGATAGTTTTTCCAATATTGTACTTCTTGACAGTTAATCAGTACCGACCAGTGGGCAATGGCTACCTCATTTCCATCCAACTTGTACGACTTTGGCAAGCTTCCCTGTACTACCACGTCACTGGAGATGATAGAAAGGTTGAACTGGGGTTCATCTATCGGCATCTGTTGTTGGGGGTCCTCTACATTTTCCAAGTACACTTTGGTGTACGTTACACACTCGTGCGCAACATATGCTTCAGCGATACACCCTTCAGGTGCATATTTATTCTTCACATAGTCCTTGCAGGCTCCCAATTGTCTACAAGTTAACAAGTGCATGTTAACTTACTTAACCACAAGTCATTACATATAAAAACATAGGCAAACCAAATTTATGAATCATTTGTACCTTTCCATGGGATACATCCAAGTGTAGTGTACGTGACCGGTAAGCAACAATTGTTCGGGAAGATGGATCATCAGGTGCGGCATTATGTCGAAAAAATTTGGGGGAAATATCCTCTCAAGCTTGCACATGATAAAAATGATGTCATCTTGCATCTCCCTGAGGTCTGCTTTTTTAACTTCCCTGGTGCATAACTTCTGAAAGAATCTTGACAAGGCCACCAACGGCTCCACCACCTCTTTGGGCATGTACCCTCGAATGAAAATAGGGAAAAGGCGTTGAAGCAGTACATGGCAGTCATGACTCTTTAATCCGTACATCTTATTGTCCCGGAAGTTAACACACCTGCTTATATTTCCTGCATAGCCATAAGGATACCTGCATATATATAGATAAAGCCATATATATGGACCAATTATATTTCTCGCATATAACCATATATACTCCGCTAAAAATTTAAGGACAAATTCCTACATAGCCATAAGAATATATACCTGACATTACTCAGCCACCGAAAAATTTCATGCTTATGCTTCGGCTTTACGGTGTACGGAGCTTGCGGCATTTTTCTCTTACCATCTCTTAACCACAAATGTTTCCGCACACCCATTGCTTTAAGATCAATGCGTGCCTTAGGGATGTCTTTTGTTTTCCCCTCAAAGTTAAGAACTGTGCCCACCACACTTTCACACGCATTCTTCTCTATGTGCATGACATCTAGGTAATGTCTGATAGGCAACCTGGGCCAGTAGGAGAGTTCCCAGAATATGCTCTTGTGTGTCCAAAACTTATACCTTTCGGGCTTGTCTGGAATTGACGCCACTATGTCAGGATTATTGCTCAGCTGGCCAAAATCGTATTCATTCAACACTTCCAAAATTTCTTCCCCTGTCCATCGCCTGGGTGCCACACCTGTTTCAACAGTCCCATCAAACGCGTCTGGATCCTGCCTAAATGGGTGATCATATGGAAGCCAACAACGGTGACGCATCGAGAAAATTTTACTGCAATGAGGACTGCAACAATCAACCGTCATGCACTCTGAACAAGCCCTGTAACCCCTGGTAACGTTGCCCGACAACATACCGCGGGCAGGAAAATCACTGATGGTGCCAACAAGCATGGCATGCATCTGGAACATCTCCTTTTTGAACCTATCGTAAGTGGGGTGGCCACACTCACTCAGGTACTTAAGCTCCTCAATCAAAGGCCTCAAATACACATCGAGACACTTTCCTGGATAACCCGGGCCCGGAATTAACAGAGTGAGCATATTGTATTCCTTCTTCATGCACATCCATGGTGGAAGGTTGTACGGTACCAAAATAACTGGCCATATACTGTATTGAAGACTCATGTTGCCAAAAGGGTTGAATTCGTCAGATGAGAGCCCTAGCCAAACATTTCGGACCTCTGCTGCAAAATGATCAAACTCCCTGACCATGTGCTTCCAAGCCTCTCCGTCGGAAGGGTGTATAAGGGTGTCATTGTCAGGCAAGTTCCTCTCAGCCCACCATCTCATTGCCTCGGCCGTGAAAGCACACATGAACAACCGCTCCAGCCTATCAATAAGCGGGAAATATCGAAGTATCTTCACAGCTTTCTTGTTGCCTGCAGGAGTCAACTTATACCTTTCTGTAAAACATACCGGGCAGGCTTCAAGGTCGGCGAGATCTTTTCCCCAGAAGAGAATACAATCATATCTGCATGCATGAATTTTGATGTAGGAAAGCCCAAGATCTTTCAGGATATGTCGCACCTTATGATGAGTGGTAGGAAGACGATGACCGGGTGGCAGTAGCGAAGCAGTCCACTTCAACCAAGAATCAACAGCTTTGACAGACATTTTGTTCTCCATTTTTAGCTGCATCACTCCCATCACACTTTCAAGAACAGTCTTACTACAACCGTCGTACAACGGAGTCTGTTGCAATGCAATCAGGTTGTTGTACTTGTCCATACCGCTTGTGTTTACATGACCTCCAGGTAATGGTTCGACTGGCTCGATATGGGGGAAACCCTCAACGACGGAAGGGACATTTGGTGCTTCATCAGCAAATACACCGCTCTCATGAGGAAACATATCATTGATTAACATCGATGTTGGATCATAGGATGAACTGCCCCTCTCAGCAAAATGTCCATGATCATAGCGTGGACTGACCCTCTCACCAAATTGTCCATGATCATGCGGACCCGCTACCGATGTTTCACCGTGATAAATCCAACAAGTGTACTTTTCCCAAAACCCGTATTTACTCAGGTGCCTCTGGACTTTATCAATGGGAAATCGAAATCGATCGCTGAAACACTTACATTCTTTACACGGGCAATAATGAAGTGTAGTGTCTCCACAATTAGCCTTCACAAAATCCACAAAACTCCTAATTCCCTCGTGATATCTGACATCCCATCTTTCGAGGCTCATCCAACTCTTGTCCATCCTGAAAATTCTAACAATTTTACGTATTAATTATATATATATATACACACATTCAGTACTAATAATCGACGTGATCTCTCAATTCAACTCTAATTAAATCAACACATGCATGCATATGTATATATATATATCGATCTAATCTCTGAATTCGATTCAGTACATGTACTCGATGATAGTATTCTCCTTTTTTCAATTCAAAACGTATTTGACTGGGTAGGAGGAGGCTCTGTTAAGCCTGGCTCCGATAACAATACGATAATACCAGTCATTGATTCAGACACAAGATTAACTACAAGCTGTTTTCTCGTTTCGGTGACCGTACATCAACAACATTTCATATATATATATATATATATCTCACGAATTGGATTTGATCAACACACAAACATATATATATATATATATACCACATATACGTATATATACACCTACGTACCTATATATATATATAGCTTCCCGAGTGATCGAGTTTTCGACGCGCGCCTTAATTTTGACAATATACCGAATGATCGATTTCAGAGCGTACGTTTTCCTTCTTTCGATTTCTCTGGATTTTTTTCGCTCAAAATGATTGAATGATCGAGCTGCCCCATCTGACATCTAATATAAGACACATTGCCGGCGACGGAGTAAGTCGCCGGAAATGAAGACATTACCGGCGACATTACCGGCGACGGGGTAAGTCGCCGGTAATGATGGACATTACCGGCGACTTTTCCGGTCGCCGGCCTTGTTGGCCGGAATCTCGCCGGTAATGAGTCCTTTTCTTGTAGTGTTCCTTCGGTTCCTCCAAAGTTGATGATTTTCGATGTTCAATGTTCGTTCTGGAATTCATTCTTCCAACTCTACTTACATATGTAGTATGTGCCAATGACAGAGCTTGTTGAAGAGGAAAGATCACACAAGAGATCCTACGTATACACCAAAAAAGTAACAATTAAAAATTGACTTAAAAATGGATAAACTATACCTAAAATTAATGGGGACATTTTGATATAAAATCCAACACCATAAAGTGGTTCAAGTTGGAAAATATTTGTGATATTGGGTCCAATTGGTATGTTAATTTGTCACTGTTTAACATATATAGTATCAGTAGTAAGAGCTAGTCTTTCTCTGATTGCGTTGTCCATCCCTGATTATCTCATTGGATTCAAATTGAGTTCTTTCATTAATTTTTTTTTATAGAGAGGTGAAATTGACACTTTTTTTTATTAAAAATCGAACTCATATTCTTCACAATTTCAAGCAAAATTGTATTGAAAATACACTAAAAATATATATAAGGAGAGTGTGGTTTGTAAAAATGGGGTGTCAATTACCTTTTTATAAGTGGATGTACTATCCAATATCAACGAAGGCATTTTGATTATAAAATAAAAACGACACCTTGACAGTGATTGATCGAAGTTGCAATTGAAACAATAAAGGCGATAGATATTCTATCTTCATAGATTTTCAAATTTATTTCTTGGAGTGTATTCGAGCTTTGGATGTGATTCAATGATTATCAGGTCTCGACTTTGAATTGATTTGAAAGAGACTCGGTAATGTCTAATTACTCTTGTGCTTAATCCGGCGGCTATTTGTTCTAGCTATTTTCGATTGTTTAGTAATGACCTTGGCTCATGAGATGTTATCGAAAATATTTCCCCCACAGGACCTTAGCTGCATTCGTCTGTACGTATGTTCGATTTTTTATTTTCCAAATGTTTAGCCGAATTACTTCTACTCAATCAATAACAACAAATCAGTACGTATAAGAGATAGGGTTTTTGATATAGAGATAGAGTGCACGTAGACACGTAGTCCATGCAGGTAAATTAATAACAAGGAAATTAGATTCCAATGATCCACAAATCGATCAAGGAAGGAGTAAATTACACAAGCAACTACATCCTCTTATTTAAGTAATCGTAAATAAGTGTATGTGAGTATATGATCGATACGTACGGTACGCATGGCCAACGTAGTACATGCAATATTACTTGGCCTTTGCTGGTTTAAAAAGTTGTTAGTTATTATTGTCATACCAGAACTGGTTCTGGAGATCCTTAACGACGTGGTTGTCAACTTGGAATGCCTTGGCGAGAACATCAATGTTGATGGCAGGTTTGGAGCCGAAAACAGCATTGGCTATGGTGATGACACCTGGATTCTGGCTGCTAAGACCGGCAATGGCTACGGCGTTGTACTTTCCGATGTTGAACTGAAAGTGAATGAGACCAACAGGGAAGACAAAAACATCTCCCTTGTTCAACACTTTGGTGATCAGACGGTTTTCGGGGTTGGATGTGACGAAGCCAACGTAGAGAGTACCTTCCAAGACCACGAGGATTTCAGAGGCGCGAGGGTGAGTGTGAGGAGGGTTTAGACCGCCGTTTGGTGCATAGTCTATGCGAGCAATTGATATCCCAAGAGTGTTGAGTCCTGGTATTTTCTCAACGTTTGCGGCTGTCACGTTGGAACCAACTGGATTCGCTGTGTTTCGGGGAATCTGAAGCCCGGAGTAGAAGAAATCTTCTGCTGTTGCAAGCTTGGGGTCCTTGCAGAATTTTCCATTCACAAACACTGCAATATGCAGGGAACGTCAAATATATCAGAACATGCATGTCTGCGTGCAAAAATTAATTTGACCGAGCAATCTTAAAGCATATATGATAGCGAAGTTGTGATATATACCAGCAGAATAAGCAGGGTCCTTGGCGTCAAGTGCAACGCAGAAGTCTTGGAGAGGACTAGGATCAGAGGCAGAGACGAGGTTGAAGGTCGTTGCTAATGCCAATATGACAAGAGCAGCACTGATGGTAGGGAAATGAGCACGTTTCATCATTGTAAAACTTGTATGTATACGTGATTGGGCGCTCTCAATTCTCGAAAAGAGCTAGCTAGCAAGTAATGCTTATGAAGTTGAGGTGTGTATGATTATACTGCACAGAGCAAATGCCTATTTATAGATGGGATAGAGACCTGCTTATCTGAAGTATTGTCCTGAAGTCCTGAACTGGTCTTGAACTGGCCTTGTCCATGGAAGCAGTTAAGATTAATTTGGAGTTAAATAACTCATTAGTATTTGGAAGCAGGTAAAGACTTGGATTTCTCTCTACGTACGTACTACATGACCCAAGCCAATTAATTGACCATCTCTCTTCCTGATTTATGTCTTACTTATTCAAGAGATTAAGAATTCAAAGTTTTGAGTGTTGACAAAACCAGAGGACTGTTTTTATTCAACAATTCCCTTAATTTGTAGATTTTTCTATCTCAAATCATCAGAATATTTTTTCTCTAATGTGCCGTGTAGGTTTAGATGTTTTTTTTTTTGAAAGGACATTAATTAGCTATGGAATTGTTCAAATTTTAAAGGAGCGATTATAGGGTTCCATGACGGGTGTGGTTTTCTTTGTATGAATCTCAAAATGGTAATCAAGTTTACGTGATGGCAAGATTTCAACTTCGTGCGACAGTCTAGCTAAGATCGATGTTTGGTCGTTCAGAGGAGCAAATGGTGCATCTCATCAAACGTCGGTGATTCATCCATAATCGTCTTGCTCGATTTGGTTGCTCGTGGGATGGGCAAGGTATTCTCTTGAGGGGTGATATTCAGAAAATCACATATAAAAGATACCCCTACTTTGTACCTAAGAATTTCAATTGTAGTTCTGGAAAGCAGGGGTCATTCTCACAAAAAATTAATTAGACCTAAATGCTTAAACACTATCTAAACTCAAATGTCAGAAAAACTGGCAGATTCGACCACTAGACACTAATGGAAATACTACTTATATCTATACTATTCTAAATACCACGAAATTTCTACACATACAACTATACTTAGTGTCGGACTTCCATGTAAAATATTATAGGGTTTTGAGTTGATTTGGTTACCGAACTTAATCGAAAAACTGGAACTAAATGCTGAAAAGTAAAAGTGAACCAACAATAGAAAAGAAAAACTAGGAACTTCTCTCCACCCTAGACAACCAACGATTATCCCAATCTAATCTAAAGAACCATGGATGAATGTTCCCCACGTACGAGTTATGGTTAAGTCCTTACGTATTACACTCTCTTACTTGGCATGAAAGAGGGAGGGTCATCCGCTCTAACATGATCCCTAATTAACCGACTTATATGTACATATGGTGGTGTAATCCTAGAAACTAGAGTCATCAAGTTCTAAGAGTGTTTGAGGAACAACCAAAGTTTCGAGGGTTGATTTGGTGGTCACCCTTACGTCACTAAGGAATTACTTCACACTAGAGCTTGTTTTATCTCTACAGAAAATACAATAATATGTTGGTTATGTACACATTCAAAACACTAGACTTCTATAACATGCATCTAAGCTGGCCACCAAAGAAACACATAATAGAAATCATCACTAAAATTATAGTGAAGTAAAACTCATCCAATAATTATTAAAATTACAAGGGGTTCAAAATCGTAAGCATGCATAGGGTTTCGATCATCCTCTTACTAAGTAACTAGTCCCTCATAGACAAGGAAGCTAAACTACAAAAGTTAATAAGAAAAGAAAGCAAAAATAGATAGAGAAGAAGAGATCTAGCAGGTTGATTTCGACGGGTCGAACTGGACCGTCTGATTTTCTCTATAGACTTAAATGATCACAACTCTCGCTAGACACATGATAATCACGTTATGGAAGAAGTTATGGAAACTAGACATCTAGGGCTTTCCACACATATAAAGATCATCTTTTGGTTCATCCTGAGCTACTTTTTAGTTCTCAGTTCTCTTTCAAATTTGACTCTCCTACACAAGCAGATTTTTTAAATTAAGCTTTAAACCTCTTTTCTCCCTTATTGACTCAAAATACTTATAAAACAACGACGTAAACTAATATTTCTGAATAAATAACAAAAAAAAATAAGCAATGAGCATCAATAAATAGTATAGAGGTGCATATATATTTATGCACCGATCAAGGGGTTCTTTTGGATCCAGCTGTTGAGAGATGAACTATATTCAATATCAATACCTTTTGATATAAAATCTAACACCTTTTTAAAATGCTTCAAGTTAGGAAAGATTGGTGATATTTGAGTTTGCTTGCCACTCTTGTAGATGTTTAACGTATTTGTTTGGGCCCAAAATAAATAGTCTTCATTTTAAAGGGTTTGTGCGCCGATACCAGCAGCCCACACGCAAAATAGTATTAATAACGATAGGCCGATGCCAACGGCCTATGCGAGAACAGTGACCTTTCCTAAAGGGCCGGGAAAATGATTCCTTAGTGATTTTGTCATCAAGTCTTAGATTTTGATTGAAAGTCAAAAGAAGTAAGAATCCGAGCAGTTAGAGTCATTAAGTGAGTCTAAGTGCCAGGAATCTTAAGATTACTACGACAAGGCACCATATTTTCCTATATATGGGGGAAATCTTTACGTAATCGGGATCCACGATCATACAACCTTTGCTCTCGGAAAAACAACCTTCTCGTCTCGAGAAACCCTAGCAATCGACGATCAAAATATCCTCACCCGAAAGAGCGTGATTATCTGGAGATTCAAGAACGCACCCTTGTGCTCTTAAAGCTCGTCAAGGAAGTTGCTCTGCTTCACACCGAAGGAGCTTTGAAGTATCGATTTCCATGGCTCATCTAGGAACACAAAGTTACGAAGTCCTATAAAGATCTTCTTTTGGTTCATCCTGAGCTACTTTTAGTTCTCAGTTCTCTTTCAAATTTGACTCTCCTACTCAAGCAGATTTTTCAAATTAAGCTTTAAACCTTTTTTCTCCCTTATTGACTCAAAATACTTATAAAACAACGACGTAAACTAACATTGCTGAATAAATAACAAAAAAAATAAGCAATGAGCATCAATAAATAGTATAGAGGTGTATATTTATGCACCGATCAAGGGGTTCTTTTGGATCCAGCTGTTGAGAGATGAACTATATTCAATATCAATACCTTTTGATATAAAATCTAACACCTTTTTAAAATGCTTCAAGTTAGGAAAGTTTGGTGATATTTGGGTTTGCTTGCCACTCTTATAGATGTTTAACGTATTTGTTTGGGCCCAAAATAAATAGTCTTCATTTTTAAGGGTTTGTGCGTCGATACCAGCGGCCCACACACAAAATAGTATTAATAACGATAAGGAAGTTGATTATCTGGAGATTCAAGAACGCACCCTTGTGCTCTTAAAGCTCGTCAAGGAAGTTGCTCTGCTTCACACCGAAGGAGCTTTGAAGTATCAATTTCCATGGCTCATCTAGAAACACAAAGTTACGAAGTCCTAGGCCTACTAATAAAAAAGGATCCACCAGGCGGGGTTGGTATTCTCCCTGTCCATAACATCACTCTTTAGAAGTCAGGTAACGGCCTACGCTACACTCCAGCATTCTTCTGCCCCAGGGCAGTGGCACGCCGGCGCACATCAACACACGGTCGAGTAAAAGAGATAGTTTGCGATCTTCTCAGCAACCTGGGAATTTTTTAGTCAAACATTTTGGCACGCGCAGTGAGAAGAAACATTGTGTCTCTAAGTGACAATAGGGGACCCTTACCGAAGGGCCTACTCGCAGTGTCGTAGACATCCTAAACCGACCTACCGGGAGCATACGTTTGCTGAGCGTCGTGCACTCTCTGCGAAAACATGCAATAGGCTTAATATTTGGGGTTGAATAACTTCAACCAATGGAGTATGCATTCTTATCCGAAGAGGAGATCCGAGCCTTAACATATGAGAATTATCACTTGTACCCCGCCAAGCATCATCAATACCAGGCGGCACAACTTGATCTAATCAACCAAAGCTTAGCCGATCAAGCGGCTGTGCTCACCGATAATGGCGAGAAGACAGAGGCTACCAATGCTGATATAATCGCTTTAAGGGCCGAGTTCGCCAAAGGCTTGGAAGAACAAGCGGCCCAAAAGGCGCAACTTGTAACCCTATTAGAAGGGAAAAACAGGCTGCAGGCTGAACTCTTGAGCGTTGTTGAGGTTACAATGGCATAATAGAAGAAGGACATGCTTAAAAGGGCCGACACTGACATTGAGCAACTTAGCAAGTCTCTGTCTGACCTCGCAAGAATCAGCGACAAGCTGAGGTTTTTATAGCCGCTTGGCAGGAGAATTTGAGGAATTCTTGAATTAGTGCCACTTGTAGGTTACCAAGCCTCACCAGCCTTACGTAACCCCTTACCCACTATTGGGGGACATCAATGTCGGTTGACAATGACCTAGGAACTACAAGCCAATCAACTTCTAGACCTTCAGCGGGGATGGAAGCGTGAGTACATTTACTCATTTTGCTACTTTCACCTTGCAGCTTGGACCATGGGAAGAAGATCCACAGCTGAAGTTGAGGGTTTTCGGTTCTTCCTTGACCGGCTCGGCCATGATCTGGTATACGGGCCTTGACCCATAAATCATAAAGGAGTGGGCTGATATGGAGAAGTTGTTCGTCAATCATTTAGGCACAACTTTGCTAGAGACCAGCATCAACAAACTAGTTGCCATGTGCCAGGTGCCAACTGAGAGTCCGGTGACATTCTTGCATCATTTCAGGTCAGAGTATTCTTTGTGCAAGATCCCTCTTACAAAGGGTACCATAATTGACATGGCGATAAATATTCTAGAAGACTAATATCATCGTCTGTTCCTTAGCAGTAAGCACCCTTCACTGAAGGAGTTCATCGTTGCAGTCACAAAGAGACTTATAATTCCATACAGGAGAGGGACAACATACAGAACTCTTCGAAAGGGACTTATGCGCCCATGTCGTCTTACTCGGAGAGAAACAAGCTAACAACTGTGGCTTATATTGAAGAATCCACTGATGATGAGTGTGAGTCTGAAGGCGAGCACATTCATGCTGTCGAGGTGACTTCTAAATCAATGCTCAAGCCAAGGAAGCTTTAGCAGAGTAAAGGTCTAGTGATGCTCTCAACAGTGGCTTTACCAAGCCAGAGTTTGAGACACACATATGATACCAACTTGGTTGATGAGATCCTGAACGAGTTGATTAGCTTGCGAGTGGCAAAGACAGACTTCAGACCTCTCCCTAACGCCGAGCAACTTAAGGGAAAAAAGTACTATAAATTCCATGGCATGTGGAATCACTCCAATAAGGATTGTGTCAAACTCAATGACCAAATCCAAAAGTAGATAAATGAGTGCAAGTTTACTCTAGAGTCGTTGCTCAAGACGGTCTCACTAGTGGATTCTCACTAGTTCCCTGATCCACAGATTAACATGGCAGAAATACAGGGATTTCCCGCCTAGGCGAGTTCAACCAGAAAAAACTTCTAGGTTGTCGCGAAGTTATACTTTCAACCAGGATCATATGAACCAAAATCCTTGATGAACTCATCATGGAGGACCTGATCAATTATATGCCTGTGAAGAGGCTGGAAGACCTGGCTTACATGGTTATTTTTATAGGTACCACAATAAGTTTGGGCATACAACCTCTTCTTGCTTTGGTTTGAAGAACACTGTCCAAAGCTTGTTTGATTACCGAGTGATAGGTTTTGGCCAGGGAAGAGGATCAAACACTGATTCCAAGCCTCTTCCACCTTTTCACAAGAAGCTTAAATACGTGGTTCCGACATCTAAGGCCAAGCTTGGCAAGAAGCCTTTACCAGCGAAGAAACCGAAGCAGCGGTTCACTTATGATGTTTCGCAAGTATCAGAAATCCTAGATTACTTGATTCAAGCAAAAATCACCGAAGTACCTAGTGGACCTTTGTCAGACCTCGCAAGTGTAGAAGGATTCCCGTATTGCCGTTTCCACCATGCCGTGACCCATACAACTGAGGAATGCATGAGCCTGCGATTTAGGATTCAATGGTGGATAGACAAGGGAGAGATAACCATTGAGCTGTAGGGCGAGGACTTGGCTCAGAACACTGATACAGGTGACAGTCTAATGGTAAGCATGGTAGAGGTGCAAAGATCTAATCCTAACAAAAGGAAGCAGACCCTGGATATCCAGATTGAGGGAAAAGTTGTAAAATAACCAAGACTAGCACCTTCTGCAAAGGGAAAGGAAAAGGTTGACCTAAAGGCAAAATCCCCAGTAGCGCTCTACTTGGGATGCAAAGTCCAGTATGGTCTGAAGATATCGTATGAGGATCTGATTGAGGCAATCAAGGTATGTCTAGAGTTGATTTCACCACCTGAACATTACCAGCCCACTAGCCCAAGGGAGTTAAACACGAGGGATTCAAAAACCTACAAGCGGATGAGGACAACAAAACGATTTCTGAAACCAACCACAACTACAATGGCCGCAACAGAGTGCAGAACATAAGATGATCTCGCCAAGCCCTACATCCCACTAGCATTGAGGAACATCACTAAGGAAGACGTTTGGTATGTTAAGGAGAAGGATAAGGATGTTGAGGGTACTCCTAACAAGCGCAGGAACCTAGCTACAACGTCGGTTTGGGCAGGTCAAGAGGGCACTAAAGGCACTGGATATGGGCCTCGTTCAACCAGACGAGTTGAGCTGCACGCCCGAGGAGCTGCTGCGACGGCTTAGTACCTTGGCAACCAACCCCATTGTTGTGATTGGTAAGAAGTCTCGCGAGCCCAAGGTCCAAGCAGCCAGACCCAACGTCTTCTCTCGTAACAATGAGTTGCTCACTAAGGCTCGGATTAAAGAACCTACCCCTGAGGTTCAACGGGTCCATAAGAGATCCATGGGCAATATATAGGTTGCCAGCTCCAAAGGGACAGGGTCTGTTGTACTCAAAAGTCTTCACCGTGCCGCTGAGTCCAATGAAGCACATGTCATTGCGAGTGAAACAAAAAGTCTGAGGTGGAGGCCCAAGCCGTTGGTCGAAGAAGAAAGGAAGAAGGCCTTAGCTTAAATTCAAACCCAGGCCACCTCTTCCTCAGTAAGTCAGAGCAACGGATTATTTTCTCCTACTAGCATAGAACCTACATCTGAGGTTCCCTTAGAGGACCTTCTCGTAGCAGCTCTAGAAGCCACAAACCCCATCGACTAAGACATGGCATAAGCTAAACCTCAAGGTCTGACTATAAGTGGAGATGAAGAAGCTTTTGATGATGAAGAGTTTGTTAACTATGGCAAAGATGAGGAACCAGAAACTCATGTTTATGGTGAGGAACATGACGTGAATATGGTTTTTGTCTTACCCTCCAAATTTGCAGGTGTGCAACCAGGCTCAACAGTCTCTCTTGCCAGAGAGATAGTGTTGGATAAACCAAATACAGTGGGCAACCTGGAAACGACCAACCAGGAGGAGGAGAAAGGATGGCAACAACCGCTCTCGGTGCAACCAAAGATCGACTTGTCGCTAAGGAAGGCATACATGCTTTTCAAAAAACCAACCTTGAATATGTCTATGCACATGTGATCCCTTTATGCCGCCGCCAAGGTCCAGGGGATATCCCTCAACAAAATGTTGGTTGATTCTGGAGTTGCTGTGAACATAGTTACAGTTTGAGCAATGGGACTTTTGGGCATCCCAAAATCTGCCATTCAAGAGACGGCTCTCAATGTTCAAAATTTCCGAGGTAACATATCTAAGACCCTAAGCATTGTCTTTCTTCACATGCAGGTTGGACCAACTGCTGGGACACATAACTTCTTCATGGCAGAATGCGTGACACCATACAACATTATACTCAGATGTGACTGGATTCACATGAGCTATTGTGTGCCATCGTCTCTCCACCAGCAAATGGTTTTGTGGAATATAGAATCAGGCGAAGCTGAAGTTATTGATGTAGACCCTCGTCCATATTCAATGTTAGCAAACAACATAGACGCCAGCTACTACACTGTAGACATAAGACCATTGGAAGTGTTTGGCATCGACCGGAAGGGCCGCCCCGTAGGGGTGACGGTATTTCAATTAGCCCAATGATAGAGCCTCTATCCAACATAGAGGTATATGCTTGTGATTCTCTCCACGAACGTTTATATGAATACTTGATGTAGAAACAATCCTACGAGCATGTTTCAATGATTGCAGCCTTCGAATATGTTGATGACGATATGCTGCATGAATCGGAAGAGGAGGAGACCATCCAAGTAGCTCTAGCGGCCTTGGATGATACTTCACCTAGAGTTAAGGATCCCATAGAGAAAATCAATCTAGGAACCACAGAAGAGCCAATGATTGTGGCTATAAGTACCTTCTTGGAGCCTGAAGAATGGAAAAGGCTCATTGAATTGCTACACGAATATGATGACTGCTTCGCAGAGAAATATAAGGATATTATAGGACTGTCGCCAAACTTGGTATGTCACAACCTTCCCATCATTGAAGGACAAAAGCCAGTGAAGCAAGAGTTGCATAGAATGAATACCGAGACGGAAATTCTAGTCAAAGAAGAGATTCAGAAGATGCTTATGTCGAGCATCATCAGGATAGCTAAGTATAACGAGTGGCTATCTAACGTCGTCCCCATCAGGAAGAAGAATCGGAAGATGTGAGTCTGTGTTGACTACCGCGATCTGAACAATGCCACTCCAAAGGACGCATATCCCATGCCAATAACAGATTTTCTGGTTGACTCCATAACTCGCCATGAGATGTTGTCCTTCATGGATGGCATAACGAGGTATCACTAGATTCCGGTGGCCGAGGCTTACAGACACAAGAAGACATTTAGATGCCCGGGTTTTGCTGGTGTTTTTGAGTATGTGGACATGCCATTTGGACTCAAGATTGCCGGTGCCACTTACCAATGAGCCATGAATTTAATCTTCCATGACCTTCTAGGTAAAATCATGGAGGTTTACATTGATGACGTTATGGTCAAAACCAAGCATCGGACATATCACATAGACGACTTGCGGATTGTGTTCGACCGTATGAGGCTTTACCAGTTGAAGATGAACCCCGCCAAGTGCGTCTTTGGGGTCCAAGCATGAGACTTTTTGGGTTTCCTGGTTCACCAACAAGGGATCGAAGTGCCCGACAACAGAAAGGAGGCAATGTTCAATGCCAGCCCACTAAAGAACAAGAATGAGCATTAACGATTATTAGGAAAAATTCATTTTTTGAGGAGATTTATTACAAATGTAGCAGGGAAGGTTCAACTATTCTCGGCACTACTCAAACTCCAGATTCAGAAAGATTTCTAGTGGGAGCATGTTCATCAAGAGACTTTTGACACCATAAAGGTTATCACGCTAACCCGCCAGTCTTGGTATAGCTAAGGCCTGGGGTGCCTCTCAAGCTCTATATATTTGCTACCGAGCATTCAATTGGGAGTTTGTTGGCACAAGATGATAAAACCAATTTAGAACGAGCCATCTTTTACCTTAGTCACACACTCACTGATCGTGAGACAAGGTACTCACCCATGGAGAAATTGTGCCTGGCCTTGTATTTTTCAGGATGCAAATTGAGGCACTACATGCTATCCTTTACCACATGTGTGATTGCTCAAACAGATTTGGTAAAGTACATGTTTTCATGGCCTATACTCAGGGTTCATATTGGGAAGTTGATCTTGGCCCTCTCTAAGTTCTCACTGTAGTACGTTCCACAAAAGGCAGTCAAAGGCCAGGCGGTAGCCAACTTTCTAGCTCATCACTCAATGCTAGACGCTCGCGAAGGCAAGGAATTGGAGCAATTACATATTGCACTCACCCCTGGCTCTTATACTTCGATGGTTCAAGCACTAGTACCATTGCTGGGGCAGGAATAGCCTTGGTTAATCCAGATGCGGGCACGTTTTCCTACTCTTTTAGACTGGACTTTCATTGTACCAACAATCAGGCTGAGTACGAGGCATTCATCATTAGTTTGGAGATGCTGATAGACTTGGAAGTCACTGATGTCCATGTCTGAGGGGACTCTTTGCTCATCATATGACAATTGGAGAAAAATACAGAGTCGGTGCCATACTCGAGCCATATGCAAAAAGGGTAGCTGAACTACTAGGGTTATTCACTGAAGTAACACTAGAACATATCCTTCGTGACCAGAACCAAGCGACTAATGAATTAGCTCAACCTGCTATAGGTGCCACTCTCCAGGATGGAGTTCGTGAATGAATTCTAAAGGTTGAGCGACGTACGTTACCATCCTTTAGAGCCAGATAGGAGGATAACAATGAATGGTATGTAGCCACATTCGATCACATTGATACAGATTGGCGACAACCTATCATCTCTTATCTCAAAGACCCAAATGTCCTCGTTGACAAACGCATCCATTTTTTGGCTCTTAATTATGTGCTACGAAATGATGAGTTATACAGGCGAGGAGAAGAAGGAATCTTCCTACGATGTGTATACGGCTGAGATTCCAAGCAGTTGATGAAACAAGTACACCTAGAGGTAGTAGGGGCACATTAAACAGTTCCCAAGATGCACTAGTTACTACGGTGTCATGGATATTATTGGCCGTCTATCCTCAAGGACTACATCACTTTTGCCAAAAGGGTGCACAGACTTTCAGGCTCATGGTCTGGTCAGTTACATACCGAATATTTCCATGTAGCCCATCATAAAGTTTTGGCCTGCTCGAGGCTGGGCATTGGACTTGGTCAGAATAATTCACCTCACTCTTCTGAGGGGCACAAGTTTATCATGGTGGCTACGGATTTCTTCACCAAATGGGTAGAGGCCAAACCCTTAAAAGTAGCTTCAGCGGGTACCATTCAAAGATTTTTGTTCGAAGATATTATTTGCAGCCTTGGTATCCTGGATTGCTTTGTTTCTGACAGAGGAGCAGCTTTCATGTCTAGCGAAGTCGACACTTTAATGCAGGATCTAGGCATTTATTTCCTCCATTCTACTCCTTATTATGCCTAGTCCAACGGTCAAACCGAGGCAAGCAATAAGTTCATTCTACACATCCTCAGACAGATGATGGCGGACAACCCTTACTTATGGCATGCAGACTTGTTCAACACACTGTGGGTATATCGTACGAGCAAGAATAACCCCACAGGAACCACTCCCTATGCCTTAATGTTTGGATATGATGCAGTTTTGCCTTTAGAACTCAACATCCAGTCTTTAAGGGTTATGGAGCAGCACGACTTGATTGGCAAGGACTATGTTCAAGCTATGTGGCAATATTTAGAAGACTTAGATGAGCAGCGTCTAGAACCTTACAAACATCTCTGCGCTGAAAAGAGAAGGGTTGCTCGGTCTTATGATAACTGTACAAGGGGCATGAGTTTCGTGGAAGGAGAGTTAGTCTGGAAGGTAGCCCTACCCCTTGGTGAGAAAATAGATGGCTGCAGCAAGTGGTCTTGCTAGTGGGAAGGCCCATATGTCATCGATTCTCTTTTGGGAAAAAGGATGGTTCGTCTTCGCGATTGCGATGGTATAATCCACGCGAACCCCATCAATGGTCGTTTCTTGAAGAAGTACATCACGCTAGCATGGGAACACGATAGTCTGCTTGCGATGACTTAATTGAGTTTTCCCATTCTCGCTTACTATTTCTCGGATGATCAAACTCAAGGGGCAACCGATATAGTAAACTGCTAAAGCCAATCTCTGTGGCTAAAATTTTGCCAATCCCTGTGGCCAAATTTTTTTCAAATTTTTATTCTGCTTTACGTAGTAAACTTTACAACTTTGCTTTAAAGTTGAATAAGTTTATCGCCAATTCCTGTGGCCAAAATACATGAGACAATCGACACGGTTTGTTTTAAGTTTCGCGAATGCAAAGCCAATATGAGTGGCTAAATCAGTACAGTTCTACTTGGTTTGGCTGAAGATTCTAACACAAGATTCTAAAGCAAGAATGATATGTCTCATAAAAACACAATAAGTACATGAAATCGAGTTTATTAAAAGTTATGAACTATTACAAAGACTTTGCGACTATAAGCTTTGATACCATGAAAAATAAAAGGCATACATGTGGAACACGAAAAAGCTTTGCCAAAAGAAAAGTAGCATGCAAGACCAGATCAAAAGGTCTGCTAAAAGAAAAATAGGGACTGGAACACCAGGCCAAAGACCACCAAAAGGGACAAGATGCATCCTTTCGGTCAATGATCTTTGGCGTTGATGAGGTAGTCCCGACCTTCAGGTTTCCCTGAGAACGTGCCAGTTGTCATTCAACTTTGCTCGCCTCGCGTACCTCTCAGACCTATATAAAATGGGGAGAGGTAGCACACAATCCCCTATCTTTCCCTCAAAGATCATCACTGGTACAGGGTGTATCCAACTCTCTTGAAAGACAATGAAGGACTGTTGCTACCTAGTAGCGATGACGAGGACTCTCCTCGACATTGAGACTCTGCTCTCCCAGAGGTTCTAGGTGCAGTTTTACGAAGGGTGAACTTGTGCGTAGATATCACTACCTAGCCCAGGTTTGGGCGTGGATATCACTATCTAAAGTCTGGGATGGGATACATGAAATCTGGTGGGAAGCTTTTTCTATAAAACTAGAGGAAATACTTTGAAAGGAACAATATCTTTTCTCTGATTAAGAGGGGAATAGATGTCTGGGCTATGTTAAGCAGGGGTATTTATAGGAAGCCTAACCCTAGAAGCTTTGCATGAAGAAGAGGCGATAATGACATCGTTTCAATGCACCAATTAATGGTCAAAACACGTTTTGCTCTGAGATTCTAAACCACTGTGTTGACGGTTCATCCTTTCCAAGGAAGGATAATTTACTGCCATTAATTGCCAATTACACCTAGATGGTTAAGGAGGAGGATGCGTGTTCCTTGGAAGCCGGAGAACGACGTGATTGTTTTGATAACACGTTTCAGTTCAAATTTAAAATATTGAATGGGCCAACCAATTAAGTGGGCTTAGCCTATTAGTAGGTTTGGTGTGAAATCAAATTGGAAACTCTTATGTTAGGCCTATCATTAAGGTCCGTTTTGGGGTATGTTAGATTCACTCATGGGCTTGGCCACAGTTTAAATAAGTAATTAGTATTAGAGTACTGGTTTGGGCTTGATACTAGTTAAGTCCCATAAAACTTTAAGAAATATATTTACATAAATCCCATAGTCAATATATGAATGATAGACAACTTGACATCTACTTTGGCATGCTCATACTTGGCCCATGTGTCAGAGAGGGTCTTGAAGGACGAGGAGAGTTCTCTCTCGGCTTCCTAGAGAGCAATAAATCGGGTAGCATTTTCTTGCAATAGTTGCTTGCTGGCCACACGGGTTGATCTAGAGGCGGTTCGCAGAGCAGCTACCCCTGCTTGAAGCCTGGCTTATTCAGCTTTTTTTTTCTTTGCCAAGACTCTGTCGTGGTCCTCAATCCCCTTGAGAGAATCATGGAGTTGGTGACAGTCAGATTGTACGAGCTATGATCGCTTCCGCCTAGTCTTAGCATGTTGGCGCCGGAGACGAGACTGCTCATCCTTTTCAAGCTACAAGCTTTGAAGACTTTGTAGACTCTAATGATATCGACTCACCAGAGGAACGAGCTCATGGGGAGTGTTAGGCAGTAGCTTTGTAACCTCATCCAGGATCGCCTTGAGGACTTCAGGGTCGTCAAGGTTGATTTTGAGAAGGGCTCGAATATTCCCTTTGGTGAGAGCCATCTCTACAGTCCCAGGAGGTGAGATTAGGAACTTGTCAAATAGTATCCTGAGCTCGCGGACCTGGGTAGAGACAGTGGTGACATCTGCATCAGAGCCAGTTGAACTTGAGGCCTGCGAGAATTCCACGTTAGGATCATAAAAATCCTCTAGACCAGTGGCAAGCACTCTAAGAGCATCTCGGATGGCGGCTGCTAGATTATCTTCCTCAATAATCTTTGGCTCTATAGTAAGGATTGGAATGGTGTTTGAAGGTGAATGAGGCTTGGCGACAGTGGCTTCTTCTGGGATGTCTCTCGGGATAGTCTCCAGATTGCTTGCAAACAAAGTCAAGATATTTGAAGGCCCAGGTTCCTGAAAAACTAAGAGTCAGAACAAATAAGCAAAGGGTATGTGCTCAAGCTTATAGAATCAAATCATTAATCACTCACCTTAGTATGGCCAGGGGCATTAAGAATGAGCAGGGTTGGAGCCTCTAGTGGACAATCTACTGGAGGTTAAGCTGGCCCATCATTAATATCCTCTTGTGGCCCAACGCCAGGGCTTTCTGCTCGCTTCTCTTGGCGATGGTCGGAGAAGTGTACGATTTCCAGTGTAGCCTCTAGTCGCTCCTAAGGAGAGTAGAACTTCCCATGCCAGTTGAATTTGATGTTGGCAAAATTAGAGGACCCTACTATCTCGCGATTGTTGTCATCAGTAACGAGGGCAGTGGCTTCGTTCACGTTGGAGGCCACCTCCTCGTTATCAATAACATATGTGCCAGTAGCCTCCTTAGGAGGCGTGTTGATCGAGTGACTGGCCTCAGGTTAAGTTTCCTCGTGGTCTATAGCCTGCAGATGTAAAAAATGGAATTTAGATCAGATGAAAGAGGTGCATGTTTGTTGTAACCATACACAAAGAAATGGGTTACCTCGTGAAGGTATTCATCAGAGGGTTGTATCAACGATAGCTGTTGTTGGGGGTTCAAGAAAGGAAGCTCTTCGCCTTTGCGTACGAGCGGGCGAGGGGAAGAATTATCAAGATTACCAAATAGAATAGACTTCCCCTTCCATGGGTTTGCCCAGTGCGTTTGATCCTGTTGATCGCATTAGGACTCGATTTCATCAGACCTCCTGAAGCTTCATCCAGGCTAGGCTAGGGGATCAGGTTTAGAGATGATTGAGTGGTTGACCCCACTGAAGGCCATAGGCTTCACCCGCCAGGGGAGAGTGTCGTGCTTTCTTGTGAGGGACTTGAGTCAGAGTGTTCAACTTAAAACTAGGAAGATTCACATGGCTTGGGTTTAATCCAAGATGTGATATGAATGGAGACAACAAGTGAGGTTTCCTCATTTTTATCGTCATCTGCTTCGTGTTCTAAGTCAGAAGAAACAGTTCGGCGAGTGTTTCTTCTTGTTTTCTTCGAAGGGCCTGCTTTGGGAATGACGATGGGGTCATGCCTCTTTCGGCTAGCATGGTCTATGAACTATTAGAATTGCCAATACCTGTGGCGAGGGCAAGAAATTAAAAGACTTGGGATACTTACCATGGGCCATGGTGTTGGCGTGTCAGGATCGTCTAGAGAGCTGAAAAGAGACTCGAAGTCCTTGAAAATATTGGCAAAAAGCGTCATGGGCTGCACGGTACGAAGCCAGTCCCAAAATTGAGCTCGCCAAGCTAGGTGGTGTTTTGTTACACCAAATGAGGGTACGAGAGGAACAATAAAGGCCTGATCTGGTATCATCACGATGGGGAAACTGAAGTAAGGATCTTCCATGTCGGTGGCGAGGGGATCCGCGTGTGCCCGCCAAATGCTATAACGGTTGATAGAGTCGACTAGGGGAATTGGGGAATCTTGAGTCAGCCCCAGCTGGTGAGAAAAGTGGTTGGGAGCGTACAACTCGTAGTAGACTTTAGTGGTGTCAAGAACCTTCAAATTCCCATAGGTAAGGCTTTGGATAAAAACGATCCCCGCCGCGCCATTCTGTCCAGGCGAGGGGAGGAAGCCAGTCGCCAAATCCTCAGGGAAGCGACGCTGGACGATTAGATTAGCCGTGTCCACCGGGAAACCACAAAGCACACAAAAAGTGATGAAGCTATTCTGATAAGTCACCAGGTTATCATGGTGAAGCTTCATAAGAGTTTTTCCCAAAAGCACTCCATCCTTGAATGACCTTACATCTGGGTGGTGGAAGACGGGGAAATATAACTGCAACCAGAGGTCAATCATCCAAAGTGAACTGGGAACTTCAAACTTTATTGGGTCTAGAGAAATCCATCTCAAGCTGCGGTAGAGGCAGGTGAGAATGGATTGAGCAAGGCCTATTTTGGTTCTTTCGAAGAGAGCCTCAGCAAGAGTTGCCCAACTTTTGTTGACTTTGTTAAAGGCGGTGCAAAAAATGTACTTTGCTGGAAACGTGATACCTCCCTGAATGGTATCGTTGTTCCTGAATCTTTTAAGCCAGGCCGAATAAGAACCAGGTTGGTGAGTGGTGGCTGTGTCCTTAGCGAAATAAGGATCCCCTTGCTTCCATGCTGATTCCGCGACAGGAATGCCACAGATAGCTCCCAAGTGAAGCAGGGTAATGTTTATGTCTCCACAGGGGAAGCGAAAGCAGTTGCAGCTCGCATCCCTTTTGGGCTTGGAGAGGCAAAGATCAAGGAAGTGAGAAATACTAGCCATTTCCCAGCGTTGATGGTCAAATTTCTTGAGAGCCTGGTACTAAGACCTCTCATCTGAGGAGGTCGCTGGACATTTACCCAATTAACAAAGAACATCTTTTTGGTTCCACCGTGTTAGCGCCGCTGAGGACCCCCAAAAAATCAGGGCAGAGTGATAGTAGTCGGAGTTGAGAGCTTGGAAGAAGGCTGGATTGATCAGTGTTTGAAAGAAGGGACCCAATCGGCCGGTCCCGGTGTCAGACAACTTCAGGGTAATGGTTGAGCCGAGATTTTTCCTCTCCATGGTGGACTGCACAGCAGTCGCAAGGACTTTGGCGGAATCCCGTGAGATGTAAAGATGTGTTTTGGCTTGGCAATAAGGTGACATGGTGTTGATCGGAGTAATTGGCTGGAGAAGAAAGTAAAAGGCTTTGAAAGGAAGTTTAGTCAATCTGGGAGACTGAAGGCAAAAAAGTGTTTTAGGAAATGAGATTCTCACAAATTGTGTACGCTTAAATAACGTTGCATCATTAAGGGTGCGACTTTTTAGAAATGTAATGAGCTGAAGTGGCGTCGCAAACGGGAATTACCGTTTGACTCCAGACGACATGTCATAGTTACAAACCTCTTCGATTGCATCTAACCTTTATCTCGAGGCTTGAGAGGTAATATTTTGGCCTAAAACAAACAGTCTTTAATTTTAAGGGTTTATGGGCCGATGCCAGCGGCCAGTACATGAAATAGTGTTAATAACGATGGGCCGACGCCAATGGCCTATGCGAGAACAGTGACCTTTCCTAAAGGGAAAATGATTCCTTAGTGATCTTG